>JAYEVI010000321.1:0-194122 GCA_036346575.1 Dendrocalamus sinicus | reverse complement strand
TATTGCATTGGTGATAGCGTTTGTCATGTCTTTTTGTTTTACTATTTTGTTTGTTATAGTTACGCCACTTTCTCGTGGTTACTACTTCACCTCGAGAAAAAAGGTGCTGGACGGTGGAGGTGGATATTTTCATCCAAACCAATTACGAACCGAATCTAGTTAACCAAATATTTGGTTTATTTTTACATCGAAACAATGGCAACCAACCAATCGCATTTAGTGCACGTTTCAATAGGATGAATATATCCAATGCTCCAATATATACATCCAATGCTCCACCGCCTCTGGTTTCTCTCCCGGTTGGTTGAGTGGGCAAGAAACAGGGAGAACGAGAAATCAGGTCCTACCAACCGATGTTTTGACCAGCGACCGATCGACATATCACCAGGTTTCTGGCCGTGGACACAGAACAGGGTTGACAATCGTCATCGGCACACAGCTTAGCTAGCCAACCATACGCATCCTTCTGTGTACCTCCGATCCCATGACCACGGGACATCTGAAAGTAGAATAATATTCAGGGTTTTACAGCTCAAAATACACCAACCATCAAGACATCAGTATTGTGTACCTCATATGAGCGTATCATCAACTCCGTATTGTTCTTCTGCAGTGCGCCCTAAGCAGCTTTGCTTAAATTTGACAAGGTAAGCAGAAACAATCCGATGGGGATAAACAAGGATTCAGATGAGGAAAACGTCCAATTTACCCCCTCTACTCTCATCAAAGTCCAGATTGGATCCTATACTACAAAACTGGTTATTGAACCCCTCGACTTTGAAAACCAGTACAAATCACCTCGCCATGCTAGCTTAAGTGGCATCCCGATCAGTGTTAAGTTAGCAGATTAAAGTGGGATCCGCTAGAGAGGAGAGAAGAGGAAGAGAGGAAGAAAATGATTTTTGCCTTTTATTTTTAATTAACTTGCTGATTCATTTTGTGAGGTGACTTGCTGACATGACTCAATGTCTTACTAACTCAGCGAATCGAGCCCAGTTGAATGTCATGTAAGCAAAACTACTACCAATTCCATCATCAGCGTGAAAATCGCACTGGTATTCAAAGTTGAGGGCTTAACTACCGGTTTTTAGTGGAGGGTCTAGGGCCTTTTAATCTGGACTTTCATGATAGTAGAGGGGGTGAAGTGGACTTTCTCCTTTAAACAATGATCATCCAGGAAATATTCGAATTATTTTAATCCTGGAGTGGAAGGAACTTGCTATGAAAACTTACGCAATATTTTGACCATTATAACGAGTAAAAGTTTTTATTTGAGGCATAGCATGGTTGATAAAAACAATCAAGATCAGAATATAGTTTGTGTCAATAATAAAACTATTATTTTGAAAAGAAGAAAAAACTGAAAGATCTAAAAAGGATGAGGATGTCAATCTTTTGCAGGCTATATAAATAACTGATTCAGCATCAACCAAAGATGCCCACTTGAACAGAATACTCCAGAATAGAGACAATCATAAATCCTAATCATTACTCGCTAATACAAAGAAGTGCTGTTGTTTAGGTTACAATGAGATTCTCCATTGTCTTGTCAACTAAGGCAAAATCCACCTTGCATCCCCTGAAGTAGAGGGTTTTAAAATCCTCATGTTGCCAAGCAATACAGACCACATGAAACTAGTAAGCCTACACAGACATGGAGATCTGCTAACTTGCTTTGGCAGTGTCATGACAGAGAATGGAAGGCCTAGAAGAGTTACCCATCTCCATCCTTAGCTCTTTTCGGTTTTACTACCCCACCCTGGAATAGAAAGCTCACTTCAAATGCTAGATTTCGGCAAGAGGTTTAAAGGCTAAGGCACATAACTAAAGGTCAAACAACACCAAATCTACCAGTTATGTTGGGTCACAAGTTACTAGTCTTCCAATCATAGCTACCATGAGGCTAAACCAAACAGCCCAGGCAAATCTTCTTGTAATACATGGCATATTACACAACACAAAAGGATTAAATATAATACCCATTGTGCTATTCTAAAACTAGACAAATCTACAGTGGCATGGTACTAGATAATTTTAGAATGGGTCAATAATTGGAACATAGCATCCTACTGGTGCGGTAGGCCGTAAGCATTGAATTCTGAATTCCATTTGAACAATATAATAGCTTTTCAGGTAACTGCAGGAGAAAAGAGAGCATACCAACGACCTACATGGTCTGCTTTCCGCCTGAACCAATATTTTCTCAAGAAACCTTTCTCAACATTCTTTTGAGGGCTCGGAATGCAACTACCTGCTGCATATCCTACATATGAAATATCAAACACCAACAAAAGCAGGTAAATAAGACGGTGATACTCCAGTAAAAAGATTAGCAAAATTCTTATCATGGATCTTGCCAG
Source organism: Dendrocalamus sinicus (assembly GCA_036346575.1). Lineage (NCBI taxonomy): Eukaryota > Viridiplantae > Streptophyta > Magnoliopsida > Poales > Poaceae > Dendrocalamus > Dendrocalamus sinicus. Next base: position 191,762 of record JAYEVI010000321.1, on the reverse strand, counting down.
CATTGATCTGAAAATTGAATACAAAGATTATATATGTTTGTATGCTTTGAGGCCAGCACTTGATCTCTTATGGAATATCGCAACCTATACTAGCAAGTTCCCAACAGATAAAGAAAGCACAAAAAACGAGGAGCCATTCAAGAATCAAGAGGCATGCATTTCATGATGATATAAGAAGCATAACTATCAAGCTTTTACAGAGGTTAAGTTTATACCTCTATTGAGCACCTAACATCCTCCACTGTAGGCTAGACAATCAGTGGTTTCCTGATACCCAACGGTAATCCATCATCTGCTTTAACAGCTGACAACGAGCATGCAAATTCACTCATCCATTTCTCATCAAGAAAACTGCATGCAAGAAGAAATTGTTGCTAAACATCCTTCAAGAAGTTCAAACATGAGAAGTAATAAAGAATAACAAATTACATTACCAACTTTTGAGTCAAATGGAAAGGAAATATAATCCCAGGTTTTTTAGTCCCATTAATTGGGGATGCAGTATGTGATAATATAATTGCCAAGGTAGTACACTCCTGTGATACAACAGAAAGAACTTACCACTTGCTTCCTGTCTACACATCATGCTGTCAGCATATCCTTCCAACGTGGTAGGAGTATTATTCATTGGCTGCCTATCTTTATGCAAACCTGATTTCAAACCTATTAGCCATCTTCTAAAAGTAAAGCTGGTAGTGCTATTTAATATAAATCTCACCAGCACATCTTTGCCTGTGCAATCTCATACGAAACGAGTATTCTTCAGCAAGTCCAAATTTTACTTGCTTTTTCTTTGATAGAATACCACAATACCACATACCTGTCAGCTGGAGATCAAACCCTGCACATAATGAAGAATTTATAACAAATCACCAACATCAATACCAATCATTGGTTTATTACACGCATGGCACAATCACTCATGCATTTCCAATAACATTACTCGGTGACAGTGCACGACTGCCTGTAATGTAGCTGCGTAGACATTCAACCATACCTTGCGGAAGCACCTCTGCAGTCTGCACTGTCCTCATCTTTGAAGTCAGATTGTTCTGTGCTCCCGTCTGCGAGATGGTACGCTTCAACAACAATCTTCACCGGGGTAATCAACTCCCAGGAGCCCATGGTCACACGATAAATGCTCTTGAAGTTCCTGCATAGGCAACAGCACCCCAATCTTGTCCACCACTGGGTTGTCGATTTCTTGCACCAACAGCAGCTCACCATTGTCGTCCGCTGTGTGAAAGTAATATGCCTGGGGAAGGCTTGCTAGCTTGGCAACCACCGCTAGGCGTGGTGGCTGGTTTGAGTCACCGGTCTCCACCGCCATGAGGGCCTCTTCGTCAGGTGGCATCTGATCTTCGCCACCTCATAAAGCATTGCTCATATTTTCCTCTCTTTTCTCGGACAACAATCTCGCGGTTACTCGGCCTCCCAGTATGAGGAACGGCACTGGAGTCGTGCACGGATGTTTCCTAGAGCCAAGGAAAGGACATGGTCATGCGCAAGCATTGGCGAATGGCGATCGATCAGGTGATGGCAGCAAGTAGAAACTACGGGACTATGGATAAGAACGTCGCCGCTCATCGATGGGGGGAAGAGGCAGAAAAGTGGACGAAATCGTCGTGCCGGCCGCGCCCGCCATTTTCGTGCAAATCCAGCAACGTCGGGCCAGCGGTTTTGGACGCATTTGCCCGGCCGTGCTGCTGAACCGAGCGAAGAAGTCCGGAAACATGACGACTTCCTCGGTCTCGCACAGGAGGGTTGCGTTGCTCGGGAACCAACCGCATGTCCGCGTGCGCGTTCCACCGGCTGACACGCCCGCAGCCGCGCGGATGCGATGCACGAGAAGCACCGGCCTCTGCGTCGTCTGCAGGTAAAAAGCTTTCTTTCGTTCTGGGATGATGATGGTTAGCTTGGTTAATCTGTGTTAGTCAACGAGCAGGGGCGGATCTAGCGGTGGGGCAGGGGCCGAGGGCCCCTATTGTTATCGGACCTTGGAGCCCCGAGCCCCTAAATTTTTAACCATGGATGTATAATGTAGAAGGTCTTGGAGTCACGTGAAGATACTCACCCCTCCAAAAATTTTCTGGATCTCGCCATCGCCAACGAGTAGAAGTTCGACATTGGGAATTGGCTCATGCCCGTGGGATAAAAGACCGAGTCCCCGATGCCAACCGTGGTATAAAACCTTGCTTTGGTGAAATTTCGATTATGTCGTTGTAAATCGCGAAGGATGGCTATCTTCTTTTGGTCCTGCTCATTTGGGTTTAACCTTTCGGCTTTTGGGTTTTGCTTTACTTTTCACTATTCCTAAATTTTATTTTTTCGACTTTTTAGCTTTTTAAGTTTTTTTGCTGGTTTTTTCCCGTATTCGCTTATGTTATCCATGATGGGCTAATCTATGTTTTTATTTTTAAAATTTTTAAATTTAGTTACACATGATAAGTCACTATCACTATAGTGTAATTTCAGCCACTCAGATGCAATTTCAACTATACGCCAACTCATTTTAGCCCAACCGAGCAAAAGACTTTTATGCCACTACTATTTTACTATAGTCGATCGTTTTCTTTCAATCAAATCGTGGCGATCCTAAGCATGGGCGGTAGGACCACGAGTTGGGGCCCTAGCCCATGTATCTCTACTCCTAAAAGAAGGAGTTTAAGGTGATGGTGCATTCTACACATGTGGGTCCACATGTGGCCCATCCCACCCCGAACTCCGTCGCTGCCCCCGCCCCCATCCCCATTCCCGCGCGCCTGCTCGCCCGAGGTCCTCCTCCCCTCCGTCGCCGGCGACCTCGCGCCTCTCCCTCCGTCCCTCGCGCGCGCCTCGCCTCCTCCGCTCCTCTCCGCCACCGCCGCGCCCGTGCTCCCTCCTCCGCCACCGCGCCTCGCCTCCTCCGCTCCCCTCCGCCTCACCACGTCCCCGCGCCGCCGCGCCCGCTCGCGCCTCGCTCTCGCGCCTCGCGCTCGCGCCTCGCCACTTGCCGCCGCATCCTCCCGCCCTAACCTTCGCTCCCACGCTGCGGCGAGAGCCCTGGCGGCGCCGCTGGTGCTCGTCGGACGACACGGCCTTGCGGTGCGCCGCGACTCTTGCTTTTCGCGCTCGCTCCAGCGCTCGGGTTTGATCTCGACTTCCGCCTGCCGACGACCCCAAGCTCGCTCCACCGCTACGCCAGCACTTCTACGACGGCTCGTCCTCTTCGCCCTCTACCCTGCGTAATTATACCACTCCTCCTCTCGAGATCTTCCCGCTACGCTGACTAGGCCGCGTGTGGGGGCGTAGTCTTGGATGGATGCCGATCCGATCTGTGGTATTAGGGTGGTCTTGGTGCTTGATTGGGTGGAAAGATCGGAGCTCAGGGTGCAGAGTTGGTCGTTCGCGTGATCCGATCTGTGCTCTTAGAGTAGTTTTCACCGGAATTGTACGATCTGTTGTGGGAAAATTCATCTTTCGTGATCTCGGATGTAGAATTTTGTATGTGCGAATAAGGTTCACTTGGAATTTATGCATAGTCGTTTAGCTCTCTTGGGAAATCGCGATCTTGAGGGTATCAATTGTCGCCTATTCGCTTTAGGTTAGATAGTTTCTGTTAAACACTCAAGCTTTTAAATTTTATTCGACATGGTGATTGTTCACCGATTCCTATGAAGTGTGTGTTTTTTTTACCGAGTACTTTTGATAGTTTTGATTCATGCCTTCGGTTTTTAATGTTAGTCTTTGTTTGAAGGCGTGTTTCATGATCGCTGGACCAAAATGCGGTCCTGAATTCATTGATGCGGGCATGATATGATCCGCGCACAGATTCATCGGCTTCGATCTTATTCGAGGCATCGAACAGAGTGGGGTTGATTTCGATGAGGCAAGTTATTTCTCGTGGTTCTTGCCCCCCGCTTATTCACCCTTTTCTACCTTTGCTTCCATTTTCTTTGATCTCAACTGCTTGTGTTTGAATGGTTCAGGATCCAGAGGCGATGGTTATTGATCACATTAAATATGTTGTCACGGAGGTTGAAGGTGATCACACCTTGATTGCTGGTGATGATCTTATCCAGTCAGATGTGATATTGGGCCCCAAAAAGATTGTGAGTGCTAATACCAGAAATTTACTTGATTCCTTCAAGCATTTAGCCCCTTTTAGGTTTTTACATGTTCATTGGAATAATCCATAATTAGACTCTGGGGTGCAGGTACGGGCTATGGTTTTGGGGTGCTAGGGTTTGGTGGCGCGCTAGATCCGGCTTGACGAGGTGTTTTTGCGTGTGGTTTGGTTGCGGTGGTGGTGAGGATCTGCCGCAGCGAGGTGGTGGAGGAGGAGGAGGTCGGGAGGATGGGCGGCGGCCGGATGCGTGTGGAGACGGCGACCAACCGGCCGGGATCCGCGGGCGGACTTCACGCTCGATGCGGTCGCCGACGCGGGCTCCACACAGTGAGGTTGGGTCACCGGGTGGAATTTGGGGTTTGGGCCATAATTTTTGCGTGGTTAGGGTTTCGTGGGTGGTATGGATTAGGGGCCTAGGGCTAGGGGTTAGGTAAATTTGGTTTTTTCCGGTGGGTTTAGCGCATTAGCGGTTACATGTTAGCTCGATTCTCGCAAAGCTTTGCTCCATTTTAGGTTGTTGTGGTAAATGGTTTGATCTCCGGCTTATGCGTGAGAGTAAGATTTGAGAGAGTCGATAACCAGAGTGGTGTTTTTGTTTGGTAGTTTATTTAGGTTGATAAAAGCCGGAAATTTGATTCATTTGATGGTTTTAGCATGATTTTAGTGTGATGTGCCACATTTATGGTCGGGGTCTAGGTCCGTTTTTAGTGGAAGTTTGCAAAGTTTAGTTGTTAACAGTAGTACCATAGTGAATAGTTTCATTTGTTGTGCTTTTTATGTAGGAGTTAGTTTTGTAAGTTTCTTTTTATGGGGGTGCAAATTTGTTAAATTTTAGAGTTTTGTGTACTTCTGTATTTTGTGCTCCGGAGATCATATTTGGTATTTGGTTCCCCTATAAAGTTTTACTAATTTCGCTTTATCTTTGGTTAGTTTTATTATATAGTTCTGCTAGATAGTGCTTTGATTGGACATTTGTTGTTTGGTGCGGTGAAGGTTTAGGTCTATCTGTGTTAAGTTGTTTGAACTTTTATAGGAGGATATATTCAAGCTTGTAGGGCTGCCGCTTGTTGAAAATTGCTTGTTGGGGTTCAATACTCAATATTTGCCTACTGGACAGTGATTTTTATCTTCATTTAACTTTTAAATCTTGTTATAACCGGTACTTTGAAACATTGACTAAGTTCTCTCATTTTTATTTGGTCATCTTGAAAAGACCTGCAGTGGAAAACGTACGATGTGGGGCCCTCTCTCGCAGACCGTCCAAGACTCAATGGCAATGAGAGGACCGACACCCCACGTTTTGAGCAGTTATTCTCCTGAATTAAAGAAGTAATGTGATGAATTATTCTAAGTTGCCTTTTCATTGCGAGTTTTTCTAAGTTGACGCTGAAGCTTGCTTTCCATCTCTGCAGAACAAGGAAAACATGCGACAAAGAGCTAACTTACAATTGCATCTGCTCTTTCTCGAGGCAAGTGCTTTTCTTAGAACCTAGAACATATTGTAGTTCTTCTTGTTTGCAATAGAAAATGTGATCCATCTTGATTATAATGTGCAGATCTACAATGAGCGATAATGATTTGCTAGATCCCTTGCTCAAAAATCTTCAGTGAAAAGCAAATTGCGAAGTTTAGTAGCATAGCCTTTTCATCATATTACTAATATGAGTCATTCATGTGCGATTAGAGAGGATGTTAGAAGCTGCTTGTGTTTATGTTGAATTGTTGACAAAGGAGTTTGTTTTCACTATGAAGGATGTAACTCAGTTATTGGTAAAGGTGTGTTTATCTCGATATTGACATCTACAATATTTAATGATATGTATTTAGTCTCATATACTTGTCTTGATGAACATTGATCCTAATTTCCAACAGAGTTGTATTGGGTACTTATCACTCTCGGATATGAGAACAATGCACATGATACTATTATAGTTAACACTTTAAGATTTTTCTCATCTTTTCACTTAAATGGTAGATCTGTTCTGTCTATTATGTGGACAGTGGAGAGGGTTAAATTTACGAGAGTTCTGTTGTCTTGGAAGACAGAGTATTATCTCAAAGCTTTATATGGCAATTACTTGATTTGAATCTTTGCATAGTTTTTGTTTCGCAAAATTTGATCACAATAGTTGCATGCTTATTTCTTCAAAATTGATGTTGAAATTTGATTAAACACAGCATATTCTGTCTTAATTTGATGTTGAACTTTGATTTTATTATGAATGGTGCAGGGCCTCGCAAATCGGAGAACGGGATCAACAAGTGCGAATGCGAGATAGCTCACGTTCGCACCTGTGTCTTCGTGTGTCATTAAGTCCGAATTAAAGGTAGTTCTTGAATTTGGGTTTCTCTTACATTATAATTTTGTGACTATGTTAAATCTTGGTGCCTTGGTATCGTGTTTGACCTTGATGAGACATTGATTGTCGCCAATACCACACGGTCTTTTGAGGATAGAATTGATGCATTTCAAAGAAAGTGAGTAATGAAACCGATCCACAGCGCATAAATGGTATGTTAGCGAGATCAAGAGGTACCAAGATGATAGGTCTATCCTAAAGTAGTATATAGAAGGTGATCAGGTCTATGACGATGGAAAATTGTATAAAGTGCAACTTTGAGGTTGTTCCACCATTGTCGATAACCATCAACCAATAACACGTCCAGTTATAAGATTACAAGATATAAACATTATCTTGACAAGAATAAATCTTTCGGTATGTGATTCATTGCTTGATTCAGCTTTGCTGTTGTTAACATCATATCTTCATCGGCAAATAGATGCACTATAATTCCAGTTTATGTTATGATGTCTATTTGAGTTATGATGTCTATTTGAATTTTCCTTGTACATCGTGCCTCCTAAGGGTCTTATATTTGTACTACTAGCTTTGAATGTCCGTACATTGCTACAGATTTTAAAATTTATCATACTACGTGTTCTAAAACTAACGGTGGTAAAATTTGTTGGAATATACATACAAATATATTCTAATTTTTCTAAATCCGTAGCAACGCACGGCATTCAGCTAGTATATACCTATATATAACTTATTGAGACTCAATAGTTAGAAGAATCAACCAGTATGTAAGTGTATCACGAGTTTATATCGTTAACTTCCAGTGCACCATTAGAAACAATATAAAGAAGACAACTAGCAACTATACTAAGAACTTGTCTAGGCAGTCCAAGTGTCTAACTCAATTTGGAAACACCTCATTTGGTATGTCACAAGTGACTAAACGAACGAATGCTCTCTCATAAAATCGATGCTTAGCTCGGCTCAACTAGCTTGCATCTTATTTACTTGCTAATTAAATTGAGAATTTGATAACCAATGGTTTCTTAAATTTTGAATTCTTCAGTTCAAGTATACAAAGAAAAATTTTGGTTCAAGATTGGTAGCTTAGAACTCTAGATTTTCAATGCATGTGGTTGTGTTTGGTGACTAACAGAAAGTTCCATTTCAGTTGAAGGATTGAAGACTTAAGGTTGGTGCTTTTGTCTTTTAGTGTGGTTGATGACTACATAGTTATATGTCCTGGCTAACTGAAAAATCTTCTAAACTAGTTTTTTTATGTGCTTTCATTCCTAAAGGGCATATTTGGAACATATGAATTTCACAAGAAACGGTACAAATTTCTCGAGATTCAAATGGGGTATTTAAGTTATTTGTCTCTTGCAACTTGCAAGAAGTTTACATGTATAACCTTACTCATACAGTAGGATATTGGTTATCTAGAAATATTTGCACTTGCTATTAGTACACATTAGGTTTTGACCATGAAATTATCTGATCAGTTTGAATAGAAGTGAGGCTTTTAAAATTTCAGAAATATTCTAAGACATCTAGTTTCATCTCACCCTAGGGCTTCTCAAATATTAGAAACAGCCTTGACTAAAATGCTCAATCTGCAAAGATATTTAGAAAATCAGTAGTGGTCGATGTATATTTAGGGTCTGCTTTGGGAGAGCTCCACAACCAAAATATGGATCTGGCAAGCGGCTCCACCGTGGATCTGGATCCCACCATGGAGTGTTTGGCTTATGCAGCGGCTCCGGATCCACAAAATTGAGGTTTTAGTGGGATGGGGTGTGTAACGATGGCATTGGTGGGTAATTACCACGCAACTCCGCGGTGGAGCACCCTTGAAAACTCCATGAAATCCATGGATCCGGCCTCGGATCGAGGATTTTGGTGGATCCAATTTCACGCAGTGGAGCGTTTGGGCAAAATTTCGTGGAGTGAAGTTGTTTTTCGTGGATCGAAGTTGATGGAGCTCTCCCAAACATGCCCTAATTTCCCCACTCCAATGTTCGGTAGAATAATATCTCTTAATAATCTAAGTGGATGGAGTTGTGCGACTTCTCTTGCATACCGCTATACCGTTCGTATTGCTTACAATATACTACCATATATATACACAGTTTTACGGAGCCTTCCGTGAATGTTGTGCAAAGAAGAATGTCACCTTTGATACTTTAGTGGACTAATAATACTTTGAGGCGCACCTGCATATTGTAGTCGAAAAATATCCACTGAACAAATCACGACGTCGAGGTTGATATGTCACCATTTTTTTTAAAAAAATAACTTGGCACGTGTCAATCCTTCAAATACATAGAATAGCTCTAAATGTGCGTAGTTCAAACAAGTGGCTTTTGACCTTTTTTAGAATTTTGGCTGCAAATGTTGATTGTTAGTTTTCTGTGTCAAAAATAAAAATGCTACTATATCTTCTAAGACAAGTTAAAGAATAAGAAAAAAATTAAGAAGCCTAGAATTTAAAATTATTTAGAGCAGTTATCTGCCGAAGAGACAAAATCCGATACAAATGCTTCCAGATTCCAACAGTGAAGATGCTGAAACCAGCTTGTTAAGACGAATCATTTTCTGGTCCAACCCGTTGGCGGTAACATGGCGTCAGCGCCCCATGTTTCTTACCGACCAAACCACGCGTGCCACGTCAATCAGAAAACGCCTTAAAACACCACCGCGGCACCCGAGAACGTCGCAAAAACGCAGCGAAAATTAATATTCTCGTGCTTCGCGTCGCAGTCTCGCACGCAGCGAATAGCGAAAGGTATCGTCCCCCATTCGCCTCCTCAATGCCTCTCAGCTCACGCTCGGACCCGGAGCAGGAAGACACTGGCCCGGCCCGCCCAGGGAGAGGCCACGGCGGTCTCCTCCCCGACGCGCTCCCGCGCAGCGGGCGAGCTCGCAGCTGAGCCGGTGGTCTCGCGCGCGCGCTCCGGTCCGGCGGCGGCTCGGTGGCCGACTATTAGGGGGCAGGGCGCTCTCGGTGGCGCCGACCAAGTCGCCGTCGTCGTCAGAGGAGGCCGCCGCGAAGGCGGTGGCGGTGGAGGAGGACGTTGAGGATAACGAGGTGGCTGGGGTCGGGAGGAGGCGACGGAAGTCGATCTACATGGTGTCGGACGGGACGGGGTGGACGGTGGAGCACTCGGTGAACACCGCGCTTGGGCAGTTCGAGAATCGCCTCGTCGACCGCGGCTGCGCCGTCAGCACCCACCTCTTCTCCGGGGTAAAGATCCATCTTTCTCTCCGCCCTTTATCACCTTAATTCTTCAGTTTGGATTTTGGTCTCCGCTCTCCAGTGCGATATGTCTGGTTCGTACAATTTTTTGGTGCTATGAAGTGCCGCTGGAAATTCCTGTTGTGCCGTAGTGAGCTTAATAGTGAGGAAGATTAATAGTATAATCTGGGTTTAATGTAAGCTTAATAGTGAGGAAGATTAATAGTATAATCTGGGTTTAATGTAAGCTTAATAGTGAGGGAAGAGTGGAAGACTTGGGGCTAACATCACACTATTACCTATCTAAGAACGAAAGATATATGATTCATGTTGATGCTAGTCACAGTTAGATGATAATGGCTGTTGAAATATGCTCACAGTTAGAAACTGTGATAATCATGTGATGTGGCCCATGGGTGAGTATGTGCATGAGCGTCATGGCGGATCCAGAATTTTTAGGATAAGTGTCCGAATTTGAGCTAAATTGCTCGAATACGTCGATACACATACACCTTTGTTCCCCAAAACACCGATACAATGATATATGTATGTAGATATAATAAAAATACATAAATTACAGAAATTAATGATTTCTTATGAGGAAATGGGCGACATAAGGCGAGCATAATTATATGAATTAAACAACAAATTATAGAGATAAATGAGAGTTGTATATCTTATTGATCTTGCCTTTTTTTTACTATTTCTCCATTAGCAAGAACTGTCCATCTAAGAGGAAATTATATATTCCTTCCATGGACCAAAACAGACTAAGAAATTAAATAAGTAGAGTGAGGTAGATCGGAAAGAGGACGATGACAATAAGTTAGAGGTGCTACTCACTTCCCAATGCCACGCTCCCTCCCGGCTATTGCATTGCTCCTTCTGTCGCCGCTCCTACCTCCGTGTTCATTGTGCCATTGCCGCTTGCCGCGACACCTCCTGCTCGCTCACGCTGCCACACACTCACCTTGTACTCGCGCGCCTCACGCATGATTATTGTCACATCATATCACCACGTCCGCGTCATGCCTGTCGTCACTCGGTTCTAGCACGCACTCTGTCCGCTCGCCACTCGAAGGCGGGCCGTCTCCACATAGACAACCACAAGATGAGAAATAGAACAAATGTTAGGATTTTGTTTATATCTTTACCTCTTTGGCCGTGAAGAGGACAGAGGTGGAAAGAAAAATCGGTCTAATGTATTATATGGGCTGCTGTGAGATACGGGAAGTGCGGGCTAAATTTATTTGCATGCATAAAATATAGTTTTAACACAACAAATAGTATATACATCTAATATGCCTATTATATACAGTATTTTATAAAAGATTTTGGGTCTTTGAACACCCATGCCCCATAACAGATCCGTAATGATGAGCGTGGTGTTTAGTACCACCTTGCTAATCTAGCTTGAGAATCGTCAACATATAAACCCAAGGGCTCCAATAGTAGAAACAATGGGTTAACCATCTTGCATGGTAGCAACAATGGGTTAACCCAAATGCAAATGTGTTGCCATGTGTGCGTGGTCTATCTATTCCAAGTGGGAGTGGGCCTAAGCCGATTTGGACCTTGGGGTGTTGCAGAAACAAAGGTTGCATGTGTTCTAACAGTGGAAAACGGAACTTTGGATAAATTATGCAATAGATTAATGACTTTCTTTTTGTAAAAGCAAATCCACTGCATGGACATTTGTGTGGATCATGCAGTTGGATAAGGCCAATAGTTTTGTGTAAATTGAGAACAACATGGTTGTTAAATGCATATATATTTGTTTCGTTGATGCAAATTTGGTATCCACCACTTCGCAAATTGTTAGGTAGAGAAGACAAATAAATACCAGGTAGTTGGGATACTCAGGCATGGACAAAGTATTGGAGATGCTTGTTGCCAATTTGTTTTCTTTTGTCTGTTTGCTTGGATCATATTATTGGACAAAAGCAGGCAGTTTACCTTGTGGTCCTGGTTTAGAAACTCCTGATTAGACAGTAGTCACCAAGCTTTACACTTGCATAGGCTAAGAACTAAACTTAATTGCACATCACTTCTTGGTACTAATCAGCATCTCTTACAAGTTTCTGCAAATTTGCTTTAGATTGATGACGTGGATAGACTCATTGAGATAGTAAAGCAAGCAGCAAAAGAAGGAGCACTGCTTCTATATACCATTGCTGATCCTTCTATGGCTGAGGCAACTAAGAAGGCTTGTGATCTATGGGGTGTTCCATCCACTGATGTTCTTCGTCCTACTATTGAAGCCATAGCTTCTCATATTGATGTTGCTCCATCTGGGATTCCACGAAGTTCTCGAAAGAGTCAACTTACTGAGGATTACTTCCGACAATTGAAGCTATTGATTTCACCATCAAACAAGATGATGGTGCTCAGCCACAGAACCTTAATCGTGCACACATTGTACTTGTTGGTGTTTCACGTAGTGGGAAGACACCATTGTCAATTTATCTAGCGCAAAAAGGATACAAAGTGGCAAATATTCCAATTGTGATGGGAGTGGATCTTCCAAAGGCCCTTTTTGAGATTGATCAGGATAAGATTTTTGGATTAACGATAAACCCTGTGGTTCTTCAAGCAATCAGAAAGGCAAGGGCCAAATCTCTAGGATTTCATGGGCATAAGAGCAATTATGCTGAAATGGAGCATGTGAGGCAGGAGTTGGACCATGCAAATCAAATTTTTGCTGAACATCCAATTTGGCCAGTCATTGGTAAGATGAGTTTCATTGTCTTTAACTCTTTATGGAAACCCTTTTTTGTTGTTTCTTGTGTTAAAAGCATAGTTTTGTTTTGTTTTCATGCAGAAATCACTGGAAAAGCTATAGAGGAAACAGCTGCTGTCATTGTGAGGATATACCATGACAGGAAACAGAAGTGCTCCATGCCACGCATATCAAAACGGTACTAGCACCATGCTCTATCTCTTCTACTGCACCTTGTAAAGTATGTGTGTTTTGATAAGCTCCATGTCAAGAGTACCTTCACCTGCACTTCTATTTTTGAGCTCTTACTTTGTGTGTCCACCTTCTAGGTGGCTTCTGTACCTAAAGATAAGGATTCACAATATAGTGCAGCAGGAAATCAGTGTACATTGCATGTTCTGAGTTTTCATGAGCCTAAATTGTTTTTGGTCACTGCAGCATTTCTAATTGTTAGATAAAATGCTAGGTTGAAATTGGCGTTCTGAAATTTATTAGAAAAATCAGAATATTATATTTCTTGCAGAGAACTAAGATTCCCAACCAGTATAAAATGGTTAACTGAACATCAGACGCTAATTTGTGCTATTTTCACTCTTTTCTTTTGTTTATATCTTGGTTTGATTTACCTACGAGTGTTGCATTCAATTTGACAGATATTGTTGTTTGGAACGTTAGTTCCTCCTATTTTATGGTTGCTGTTTGAACTAGGCATCTTGTGGACATGTGATTGAAAGTCCAGAATAGATTTCTGGTCAGATGTGCTTCTACCAAAATGTAGTTTATCTGCTAGACCAGGGCCACACTGTACTAGACCTCCGGTCACTGGAGTCTGGTTGAGTTGATCAGGAATCTTGTTAGATGGAAACTGCAGCAGCAGCCGAAGGGCTGACATATGGATCTTCAGAATGCTCCTAAGATAATTCTTGTTTTGATACTTGATAATTTTGTCCCATTTGATACAAAGTGAAGATAAATTTGCAAGTCTATATTTTCAATTGACAGACTGCCTATATCTGTATTTCTTGAGAAGAAGGTATTGGACTAATGGCAGCTGTAGCTGTCGAACAACTACATTGTTTCTCTGAAAAATGCCGGATATGGACATATGGTCCATGTTTTCATTGTGTTGCTAGTATGATGCTTTAAATCTTCAGAAAAATGTTTCTTTTAGGTAGCTAAGGTAGGTACCCGAATTTGTCTGCATTGAACCGAATTACTTAAGAAATATGTTTCTGTTCTTGCAGGGTGGCTCCAATTAGAATCTACGATTATCTATCAGAGATGGTTAACACTCGTGTTGAGTATCAAAAGATTTTTGCTAGGAACTTTTAAGTCTATTCTGCAGCAGTGAAGCGAATCCAAAAGTCTAGAACCTATCCTATCCGGCATTTTTCACGTGCTCTTGAGTAGAATAGCATCATTGTGCATAGAGGTCCAAATTTTTTAGATAATCATCTTGTGTGTTGTCTCGTATTCTTTGTTCGTTGGCTTTGGTTTATTGAAGTCATGTACTCATGTACCATCTCTTCATGAAATGACATCCGGGCAAAGATATTTCGTTTCAAATACATCAGTGTCTATTCTTGTATGCTTGTTTGCAATATCAGTAAGGAAGGGAAAAAATCTAGTATCATCGCTTCAAAGCGACATGTATTCTTTTGAGCATATAGGGGGAGAAAAGGAAAAGGAGAGAAAAAACAGACGAAAAGGAGAGGAAAAAAAAACAGAGGAAACCAGGATAGAAAGAGAGAACTTCCACCACAAACTTATCCATCAAACCCCAACCAGCCTAATCTCTTCACCGCCATTCACTCTATATGCTCTCGTGTGACCCTTCAGAACATCACACCTTTTTATGCCTGAATTCCATTAACATCATACCCCTCACAATCTTTACAAATCGTAGATTGAAAACCCTCGGAATAACACGAAAATTTCTTCTCTCTCCACGGCCGGTGTTTCACCGAGCATCGCTGTCAGCGCCGGTGCCCTTGCCGGCGCCGTCCATCCTGCTCATGGACAGGGTGAAGTAGAGCAGGATCAACGTTCCCACACTGGACCTGCATAAACCAGAAAATGGCATCAGCACACCATGTGAAATTCAGTTTTATCCTTGGAGGACACCCTGCTGATTACTGAACATTACTCTTGACAGTCATTTCATAATTCACTACTACATATAGATGAACTCGAGAATCGATTCAGAAACAAATCCAGCTTGGAACAGCACATACTAATCCGCACTTAAATCAGAAATCACTCCAAGAAATCCTCTTATCACGGGCACAGGGACATGAGCGAAAACATCAAGGCTCCTCTCTAGTCTCTAGCCAGCACTCAGCACGGCGCCGTCGAACGAAACGAGGGTGGCTGTTCATCAGTCGCCATCTTTTCTCCTATCTCTGTACAGAAGGCGAAGCTGAAAACTAGTTCTGCAACGGGGACTTGCCAACATAAACCACGGCCTGTCTTGCCCTGCATTTCTGCACGCACCACCGTCTGTCGCAACGAACCTATTCTAAAGACTGCAAATTGATGTGTCTTATTATGCAACTAATTAATCCTGCCCTGTTCCAGATCTATCACGTCAAATTGGTTAGTTGCATTTGGTAGGTCTGATTTTGTAGTACCGACTGCTGAGTCGCCTGAAGATGGAAGAGGATTTACTGGCGCTGTACTGCTACTGCACTACTCCGTAGCTTGTTAGGCACAGAAAACTCACTTAATGCTGCTTAACTTTTCTGCCTAATGGTTTGGTTACTTCGTTAATGGCTTGTTCTTTTAGACTGTGGCTTATTAGTCTACTGAATATTGATTGCTAAGAGAAGCTAAAAACTAAAAGACGTTGAAAAGCCAAAAAGAACAGGGATCACCACGGTTTCCACAGTCACTAGCAGAAAATAAGAGCGTACTGCTACTGGTTCATGAGCCCTAACATCAGTGCATCGCCTAAGATTTCCAGAGATTAGCTTTCGCTAAGCAAAACCGGTAGAGAGGAGTACACTGTACTAGTGAACCAGTGACACTGCCTAGTTGACATTCTGCTGCACAAGCAGCGGGTTCAGTGAATTGGATCTAACAAACCAAGGGGGGAAATCCTTACAATGTGGCGAAGAGGAAGACCACCCTCCGGGGGTCGAGCCACGGCGCCGGCCGCCGGCCGAGCCGCCGTGACTTCCTCCTGGCGTGCCGGCCACCGGCGTGTGGACGAGCCGAGTCCGTTCATCTCGTCGGCGGCCGCCACGTGGACGAAGAGTGGGGACAGCGGGGCCTCTCGCCTGTCCCTGCACCGCCTCCGCCGCCTGCACATGAACGGATCAAATCAAGTCAGCACCATCGATCATCCAAGATCGCGTCTTTCGACGACGTCATGGCCAAAGTTACACCTCGAACAAGCCACCCCTCCCATTCGTCGTCAGAATTGTGGAGTAACCCAGCTCACTTCACTTGCTACTACAAGTCTACAAGTTCAGTGACAAGGTAAACGAACCATCGAAATCAAATTACCAGAGCTCCACGGAAACCAAGTGACAAGGTAAACGAACCATCGAAATCAAATTACCAGAGCTCCACGGAAACCAACAAAAATCCAAGGAAAAAAATATACGGAAGATATCGACATCAAACTGCGAATTGAGTCCTATTTTTTTCCAAGGCAAAATTGAGTCCTAATTAAAGACGGTGATCAATCGGACTAACCTGTGGTGCCATTGGCGTCGCCGTCGGCCGGCTTCCTTTCTCCCTTCCTTGAGAGCGACCTCACGACCTTCTGTTGCGTTCACAGCACAAGCGCACAAGAAAGAATCAGCTTTGGAACGAACTAAAGAGGATGGGCGCGTATCGCCGTCGCCATCGTCTTGTTTGAGACCGGGTCGTGCTTCTCGACTTACGGGTGTCCGCGGGGGCGCCGCCGTGTCCGGGCCGTCGCCGGCGAGGGACGAGAGGGCGCGCACATCGAGGGCGATGAACCCACTTGTTGCGGTGGCCGGGCTGCTATCCAAGTTTGATTGTCCAAGATCACATGGTGCAAGAACCTGCACATAAGAAAAATTAAAAGCCACTGTAACTATTTCCAACTGCAAGAACCTATCTGTATCACAAGCGATCGATTTCATATGTTGTTCCTATAAAAAACGCAAGAAAAAACTTTTTCCTCCAAACAAGATAACACAGGCAGAACTCACTTGCTTCTAATTAATCAGAATAATTAAGAAAATTGTGTGACAGGAGCTTATTGACTGGAAGAAGATTGTCGTGAGTTTTTTTTTTCGAGGATTGTGGTGAGTTTATCAGGACGGGTAAGTGAAAATAACGAAGAGACTTACAGGTTGGTTCGAGGAAGCGTCCCCATGTCTCGGCGCTGCTCGGCGTGCGCAGCTGCTTCTTATTCCTTCTCTTTTGTTGTATCTGAGCTTAACCTGTTCGTCGGGAAGGAGGAATGGCGGAATAGGAATACTACCGAAACTAGGAACCGGAGGAAAGGCCTGACACTTTGCTCTTTTTGAGGACGGAAATATTCTCCCCCACTCTCGCTCTCTCCCGCGAGCATATGGATTATGGAGGGAAGATGATGGCGAGTAAGTGTTTTTATACTGGGAGTGTCTAGTCATTACTCAGATATTTTCTTTCTAATTATCATTTAAATTTATGATTATTATATTAGAGATCAAGGGGTCCTTTATTTTTTAAGAGATGAGATATTTTTTCAAAGAGGATGGGGCTGAATTCAAGGGAGAGGGGGAGAATTCATAGCCATTGGATCTTTAATTCAATAGTCCTAAATCTAGATGATAGTTAGGAAGAAAACATCCGAATGATGTTTAACAAAACCCTTTACATATTACGGATTTTTCAAGAGACCCACACGGTTATTTGAAAATTGCGGTGGTGTTTGTTCGCCACCTAGGCCCAAATTGTATTGGGGCTTACCTTCCGTGAATCTGGTTTTCCTAAATCTAGATGATAGTTAGGAAGAAAACATCCGAATGATGTTTAACAAAACCCTTTACATATTACGGATTTTTCAAGAGACCCACACGGTTATTTGAAAATTGCGGTGGTGTTTGTTCGCCACCTAGGCCAGCTGTATTGGGGCTTACCTTCCGTGAATACTGGTTTCCTACTGGCCTGTTTGGTACTTAGATGTTTTTATTTTTAGAACTTCAAAAGAAATAGTACGATTCATGCAATAATCTAATAATCGAGAAAAAAAATTCATGTTCAAACGAGACCTTACATTTTACCTTGATAATAAGATGGAAGTACGAGTAGTAAATCAGCAGAAAACCTGGTTGATTTCCGCATTGTCCAACTGCATGTGCTTGTGAAGTATAGAAGCTTACTGGAACTGCTAGTAACATGAACATTATTCTTGAACATGCAGAAACAAAAGAATAATACGAACTTTCATTTTTCTCAATGCTGCTGCTACTCGCATGCTGGTGCTGATTGCTAATCAACCAGGGCATGCATTCCCTTGAAAAATAGAACATCTCAACATGCATTTACTTGAAAAGAATAGAACATGACAACATGCTACCACATGACAGGGAATGGGCATCAAGCGCATGGAGATAATTGAGAATCAACCAGATAGTAGAAACAAATTAAATGAGCTGGGTCTGGGATTGCAAGTTCTATTCATCAAGTATATGGAGATAATCAGATAATTGAGATGCACATCGGAGATACTTAGAACATCACTGAATCCATAGAACATAGAACAATCTTGTTGGCCTCCTAATTGCCATCCTGCCATCGAACCAACGTCAGTCTAGTATACAGTTTTATTCATCTATTTGTATATATGCTGATACTGCGATCAATGTATCATTTGACGAGAACGTCAAAAAGGATGCCTGCACTGATCAAACTGACGTTTCGGTATTGTACTAGTTTTTGTAGGATGGCTTAAAGGTGATCGATCAGTTCAAGGTGGTCATCATTTGGACTTATTTTTGGCGGCTTATAGTTGAAAAGCACTGTAATTGGCTGAAAAAACATTATAGCTGACAAAGATTTATTTAACATAATTAAATTTAAAAATATGTTAGCACATTACGTATAATACAAACAAATACGGAAAAAAAAGAACCGGCAAAAAACTCAACAAAAAGTCAAAAGTTCAGAAAAAAAATGAAAATATATAAATAGTGAAAAATAAACGGAAAACTAAAAGTTGAAACTAAAACGATCACAGGCTAAGATGAACTTTATATGCGTACATTTGCGTGCACGTTGACTCGATGCGAGTAGGTCGTATCTACTTTGTAGCTAGCTAGTATATATAGCTATCTTAGCTTCTCGTGCGCCACTTATCACGGGGAGTGCCGCCCAAGCTAAAGGAACATCGAGTGTGTGCTTTACAACTGTACAATCGACCGAGCAGATCATCGTAGTAGCTCGATCACTGTATCATCCAGCGATATGACATGATAAACAAATAATTGAAGGTCTAACAAGTTGCTGGATGGCGACCGCTTGCGAATTGTGGGCCGTTACGGCAAATGAACGGTCAATTTCCCATTATCGTTCGAAGCAGTTTATTCAGATAATTTTTTAAATTGATTTAATGATATTTGATTTGTTCGTATAAATACTTATACTAGAAACAAACGCCGCCAACCACAATCATAAACTACAAATCACAGTAAAAAAAAAGTATTTTATTGTTGCTACAAACCAAATAATAAACAAGAGACTAGGGAGAGCTCATTAGAGGCTATACAGAGCCTTACACACACTAGAAGCAGGAGTGATTAATGAATTCCTTCTTCTCCGTCTCCTTCCTCCTCTAGTGCTAGTCTTAAGATCAGATTACAAGAATACCTTTGCTATTATACATATAATTCTAAAGATATAAATATCCTTTTATATACTAAATAGGTCTCTTAGCCCAACAGGTTAAATGAACAAAGGTGAGCGTCACTTCCCCCCAACACAGCCTGTTCTATCACTTCTATGCATGTATTGTTAGAATCATATGGATCATGCACATGCACACGCGCGATGTAGCATGCAACTCCGCCGCAGCTCGGGCCGTGAGTGTAGGACTTTTGACTTTTCCCATCGCCTCTCTCTCTCTCTCTCTCTCGTTTGTTCATGTGGATCGTTGGACGCTTTAGGGCCTGTTTGGATCCACTCAGATTTTAAGAATCTGACTTTTGAAAACTGGGTGAGATCCAAATAGACCAGTTTTTGGAGCAGTTTTTAAAATCTACCTACCCAGATTCTTAAAAACCAAAAAACTATTGATACCTAGCTTTTGCCAGTTTTTTTGCACAAATACCCATTTACCCTCATTAAAGACCATACATGCATTTGTTTAATGTCTTTGTTCAAGAGCAATAAATGTAAGGGTATAATAGTCTATTAGCACCAATCATAAATGAAATCAGCTTTTAAAAACTAGGGGATCCAAACACCCCATCAGTTTTTGCTTAGAAACTAATTTTTAAAAACTAAAAGTAATAACTAGTTTTTAAGAATTTAAAACTGATCCAAACAGGGCCTTAGAACTTGCGATTCAAACAGGAAAAGAGAGAGGATGAAATGTTAATGGAAGAATATGTCAAGCACCAGTTATTTACTTCGTATGGCACGCCGGATGGCGATCACCATCTGCTGAGAGCGTCCACGATGTGACACGGATGCTAATTTTGACTTTTCCTCTTCAATACTCAGTACATCCCTCCAACGCCGAGATAGGTCCCACCGCAAATTAAATTAAAGAAGAAAAGTGCGCCACCTCACAACTCTCTCTCCTTATCACTCTCCTCTTTCTATCGTCGAGCCTAGAGGTGGGACTTGGGCGGGCTTCTTTGGGCCAGCCGAAACACGGCCGGCGCGGCCGACCGACACGTGGCGGGCGTGGCCGTGCGACACGAACGGTGGGCGGTGGGCTTCAAAATCCGACACGGTGGGCGACACGACGCGGCACGCAGCGGATCGGGCGTGCTCGGCCGCGACACGGCACGAAGAGCACGGTTGGCCAGAAACTATTTAAAATTGATTTCTTAACTATAGTAAATTGTACTCATGACTCTCCTTGAGCTTTTCTATTTGACTAGTTGGGTAGGCCTATGCTAGATTGTCGGGTGATGTCCACATACGCCATAGTCTAATTTGCACCAAGATATGCATTCCATTGGACTAGATGACCAAGTTCGAAGGTGAAATGACATGAGACAATAGAATCGAATTTTAAGTAGGTTTTTAATAAAGGCGGATACAAGAGAAAGGAAGATAGTGGCCACCGCTACCATTGTCGCTATCGCTTTTGTCGTGTATAGTTACTTTGGTGGGCTTGGGTTGGCACGCACGACAGCCACGCGGTGGGCTTTGGGCCATGCTTGGGCTGGCCGAAGACGAGGCGGGCGGCGCGGCCGCGGCACGACGGATGATGGCCGAACGGCGACGGCCGGCGGCCGGCACGGTGGGCTGGCGCGTCTGCGACGCGGCACGGCCCAATTCCCACCTCTAGTCGAGCCGACCACCGGCGGCGGCCGGGTCGACACCAAAGGCAAGATTTGGAGTGCAGCGGCGTGATTCCTCACCCTCAACCTCGCCGAGGCCTCCGCTAGCCTGTCCGTAGCTTGGATCTAGTGGCCATGGCAATGGGTGCTGGATGCGGCGACCTCGAATCGGAGGTGATGCGGTGCGGCGTCCTCGTCGTTGATTCGGTCGGCGCGACACGCCTTCCTTGGCCTCGGCGGTGGTGGCACGTCTTCGTCGTCGTCGATACTCACCTTCGGTCACACGTCTTCCTCTCCTCGGTCAAGCGGCGCGTCTTCGTCATCCGCGATCAGCGGTGGCGGCGGTGCGCTTGTCTTCTCGACCTCGATCGGTGGCGGCGACGCCTCCTCCCGGCGGCGCGTGCGAGCAACGGAGCGGGCCATCGATAGGTGGGCTGTCTATTTCTTCTTCGCTTGGTTCCTGTACCTCTTGCGTGGACCGTGGAGCCGCTCGAGAAACTTTATATCTTTTAGTTATAGTTTTGGGGTTAACTTTTGATTAAAATTATACTGTAATAGTTAATAATTTTTAAATTATTTAATTAAATAAAAATTAAAAACATCATTGTATCTCTATATGTGATAAAAATTAAAAACTAATATATTCTAAATAATTTCTGTTTTAAATAATCCAAAATCTAGAAAAACAGAAGCCAAAGTTATATAGAGCGGGCCTTTGTCTCGGTTGCTAATTTAGCACCGGTTTCACTTTGTGCTGCAGTGTGAGGCATCGGTACTAGCCCTGCAGCCCACACATTCAGCACTTGGTATCGGCAAAATATGCACACCGCAGATGCATTGGTTTATGTGTCTTAACAAGAAAAACATCGTTATATCTAAGGTCTCACTTCTGGCTTTCTGACTTTTATTTTTTATTTTTGTGTTTCTGTAGTTTTTTAGTTTTTTACCTTTTATTTTATTTCTTTGCATTATACATGATAGATTGATTTTTTTCTATTTTTAAAATTTTTAAATTTAATTGCGCTAAAAAACTACTATCAATTATAGTATAAAATAAACCAGTTACAATGTTAACAGTAAAAAATAAATAATAAACCATAAAAAAACCCAAATAAGGACGACTCATCCCCGTTTACTATTATACACTTGCTTCTTCTTTCGAGACTGCATTCCTTTAATATGTGAACGGAACATGCACGTGTCAGACAACACCTCAAGATCTGTGTACTTCCATGTGCCAAACAGAGTAGTACACACCGTTGGACGAGAGTGGTGCTGTTTTTTTTTCCGACTAGCTTATTGCCGGTGCTTTACTATGGATAAAAATAATTATATTATTTTAATATGTTAAATCGATATAAATCAGAATGAGCCTATCTAACCCATACCATTGGCTCACCTCCGTGTCCTTGGCTCTGTCTTGCACCTGATATAGCTATATTGTTTTTAGAATTTTTAGTATAATGAAATTTATTTTTATAATTATTTTTATTTTTAGCAAAGATAAATAAAAATAATTATATTATTTTAACATATTGAGTCGATGTTATCAGGATAGGTCTGTCCAACCCATATCGTTGGCTTCACCTCCATGTCCTTGACTTTGTCTTACATCCGATATAGCTATGTTGTTTTTTTAAAGAATTTTTAGTATGCTATAATTTATTTTTTATAATTATTATTTATTATTAGCAAAGATTTTTAAAAGGTATAAGAAAAAGTTAGGAGAGAGATACACCACCACCACCGACTATCTCTTTTTAATAGCAGAGATTACACGCCGCCGCTACGCACACCACTCGCCGAGTGCGAAAACGGCCGGTATTGTTCCAACGAATCAAAGTGCGCAACAATTAAGAATTCGAGCAGCCTGAAAGGTTCAGGGAATCTGCGAATTGCAGGCCTACCGATAGGCCGCCACTGCCAACGGGACGCACGCCCTCCTTGTGCCTTTCACAGCGCTTTTCGTGCAGCACAATAATAATAATAATAGCTAATCGATTCGATGTACACAAAAAGAAGGCATGCACTCGCGTCTCGCGGCACCTTTTCCTTTCCTGTTGTCTTTCTTTATCATGGGCGAAACCCAAAAGGGCCTTTCCCTCAAGTGGTCGTTTCAACTTCGAATAACGTACGCCAATGGACCAGAGCATTAATTAGGAAGAACCACTCCTAGGCTTGTTAATTCTTTTGCATGGCGTGATGGTAATATCATCCCCACTATTATATTTTGGTCGATTCAAATGAGATGAGGAAAGATATTAAATCGATTCAATATATTAGAGGGATCGAGTCTAACAAAGAATGTATGAAATCGGACTCTACTTAGGAATCGATTCGAAATATTAAACAACTAAGAGAGTACGGTTGAGAGACGATATTATTATTTTGTGATTTTTTTCATATAACGTGAGTCGCAGTTCGGTTCAATATATTAGAAAAAAATAAACTTAGTTACTAGAATAGAATTAATATTGGTTTAATATACTAAAGATGGTCTAAGTGTTTCTCCCATGTACGGCTCAGAAGTACGTGGTGTATGAGGCCATGAACATATCAACAGTGACACCACTTGCTGGCCCACTGCATATGTTGATAAGAGAGTGCCCTTGCTCCAACTACACTACGTTTTGTTCAGTCAGAAAGATCGAGCACTTCATATATACTAATATATATATCTGCGTTAGTCTAACATCATGCTGAAGAATTAAAAGGCTTACTGTAACAAAGCTTATTTCGTCTTTAATTTCCAGGCTGCTTTGGTCAAAACTTTTCAAGCTGAAGCTTGAAGCAATGTAAAGCAGATACGCACTCCTAGGCCCTAGCTACTTTTGCCTTCATTTTACTGGGCTGATTGGGCCCATGTATGCTTCTGCTGCGCTTAGAATTGTTTGGACGCCAATGTATCAATGGGCGAAATTGAACCCGGGCCATGGCCGACTAGAAGGAGTATGGTAAAGACGCTGTTTATTTACAAGAAAAGTCAAGAGTACTGCATGAAGTATAATAATCTGATAATTTGCGGTTACCATTGCGGCGGAAACTTGCGGACGCTTGCTCTATGTGCGATGCGTTGTCGATCAAACACGCAAAGGAACTGCCGAAGTGGAGCGTGCACCAGCCTGCTTACGACACGTGGAGCTTCCGCACAACACACCCACATCATCCCGTTCGGGTCTCATCTCCACTCGTAAGGGCATCTGCAGTGTATATAACCCAAGGGGTCTTAAGGTGGTCCCATCTAAATTTTAAGGCTGACTCCATAGTGTATATAACCCAAGGGGCCTTAAGACGATCCCACTTGGCAGATAAAGAAAAATTGTATTTTAATGATTGTGGCCAGGTCTTTAGCTTGAAGACCAGCTTTAAGTTTTTTTTGCTTATAACCTGCTTAAGGTCACCCCTGTAATGTATAAGGCTGACCTTAAGATGGTTTAAGACTCTTTATTGTCATACACTACGGATGCCTAAGAACAACTTGAGACTTTAACTTCACTCGGGCTTTAAATGTCTTTGAGCTCAAACTAAATCTTAAGCTCATAAGTTTTAACAAATCAGTACAAATAGCTTGTCTAATTCTAGTATTTTTTCAGCCCATCTACACTTCTAAGTCTTTCTCTTTTCATATTTATTCCTATTAAGACATGCATGTTGTGAGTTGTGATATTTTTGGTTCTCACTTAATATTCTTGAATGTTAACTCTTACAGAGCTTACTTGAGCCGAGTTCGAACTTCTCTTATTGTTGAAAATTAGTGCATATTAAATTGTTCACTGTTACCAGACTTACTTGAGCTTAGGTCTAAGCTCGGACTCTAACTCAGGCTCGATCAAGCTTGGCTTGAGATTTTATTGAGCTTGAGCTTGGAAGGCTAGGCTTGCTCGAGTTTGACTCATTTATAGCCCTACTCACAAAGGGAGAGGAGAGGGAGACCATGGCTTGGCCTCGTTGTATTGAAGCAGAGCACGGCGACACGGGGACCAATGCCACCACGTGTAGATCAATCGTTGGATTATGCCAGTGTTGGCCATTGAAAGAGAGGGGGTGGTTCCACGGATTTCGAGTATGCTAGAACGGATGCATGGGCTTCTGCGTATAGCCAGCTTGTCCAAGTGATTGTAAGATCTAGAGGAGTATTGATTATTGACTGATACTCTGTTTTTATTATATGTCTTGTCTTAGCCAGTTATTGCTCCATGAGTAGCACCATGGTAAGCCTACTGATTTGATCCATTCAGATATTAAGATGGACTAGGTCACACAATCAGTTGAGACCTGAAGAAGGAATAGTGCCAAGCAGTTACACAGTTTGAGGAGTGCATTGCTACAATTGAATCTTGTGGGAAGATTGGAGGAAAATGGATGGAGGAAGCAAGTTCTCTTCCTAGGTTGAATGGGTCTGCACAGGATGCATAGCAATTGCTCAACTCACTATAGTTCAGGCTTGATCATCTGGCAGAGCAACTACCCACTTTTGAAGAAGTGGAGTCTAGCCAGGCAACCTTAGGGTCATGGAAGGAATAGTACCATAGTGAGCTATTCTTAGTGTTTTTTTACCTTGTTTGTTTAGTTTTTATGCCAACTGATTTTGTGTTTGCAGGCTACGTGCGAGCCTGAGGAGCGCTAACTTACAAGCGAAAGCAAACATTAGAAAAGCTGCTCAAGCGGAGGTGTGTGATTTTGCTCTAGAGTATACTATATTAATTTGATTGTTTATTCCTGATCAATGCACACTTCTCTATAATTTTAAGCACTCTCACTTTCTAATTACTCTTTCTCTAAAGGAGCTTCTTTTGGGAGGTGGAGAGGAGTCTACCATCATGAGCGTAATCTCAGATAAGTTGATTTCCATGAGGTGTTTTTTCTTTTAAGTACATATTGGGAATAGTTAAGAAGTTAGTTGTAGAGTGTGTTAAATAATCTCTTCAATTTCATAGGAGTTCCTTGCATGTGTAGTACTTGGAAAGGGCATATAAAGGCTATCACTTATGAATTTTAGTTCTTGCTATAATCTAAACTATGAACTGTGGTCAACTAATTAGAAATTATTGTGTTGATGTAACCTTTTGTATTATTTGGATACTGGTTCATCCCCTCAAAATCAAATTGCATTGCATTAATGAAAGAATCACCTTTTGTATTTATTATCGAATCAACATACTATTTCTGTGCGTATAGTGAACACTAACCTACTACATGATATAGGACAAAGGCTGGGATGACATATGTTGTAGAAAGTATCACCGAGAGCCTTCATCGGTCTTGACGGATGATGGTTCTGGTTAGCATGGATGCATGTTTAATTTATCTGTTGTATACTAATGACTTCTTGCTATTAAATTTGAATATAATTGTTATACATGTTGACAGGAAGTGGAAAGAAATGCAAATACATTGGCAACTTTTGGTACATTTTCGTGTGTTTAGCTTGTATACAAGAGGCTTAGTTGTAATTTTACCCTTTTCTGGAAAGATTACCTTAATGTTTTGGTAACATCTCTTGAACAATATCACTTGATCTTCTTTTAAATATTCTATCACAAGGGAGAAAATAAAGGTTGCTCATAGATGATTGAGATGGTTGTAGTAGTTCTATACATTTATGGTTAAGCCTCCTCACAATGTGTGCCGTTATTTAATTATAGGATTTTCTGTTATTATTAAGAAATTATGGCATAGTCCTTTGCTTCTTGTTGCATATGTGAACCAAAGGTATTCTTTTACGCTACTATTTACGAGCTAATTTTATCTCTACTACTTTCCCATATATTATGGTCATTAGAGATGTGATATTTGCATTGTATTTATTTTTACATTTGCAACACACATGCACATAACTAGTCTATATATATGTGTGTTGCTTCTGGTGGTAGGACTCATTAGGTCTTGGGTTGAGAGACTTGTTCTTAGAGCAAGTTCTTGGAAGGCGACTTGAGCCGGGGACATACGTAAGGATGAAGCTAAAGAAACACAGACGAGATAGACAAAAATGTAGCGAACCCTAGCTAGATCGAAGATGGACAAATCTCCTCTCATCCCAATTTCGAGAATGAAAGGTGGGTTACCTCGGAGACATAGAGCATGTCTGTATTGGCTTTGGCTTTTAGCTTCTGCTTCCAAAAGCCAAAGCCAATACAAACGCCATAACTTCTATAAGTCTGTTTCTACCATTACTTTGCACTTTAGTATCTTTGTAACACACTATATATTTCATTATATCATAATTTCGTAAGTTGCATGGCAATCCAAATATTGTAGTACCTTGCATTGCACCATCGTTTACTCTCTTTCTTACATAATGCACTCGGCAAAAAAGCCAAAAGTCATAAGCAAATACGGATGCTCCGCTTCAATAAGCCATTTCTATCAGCTACTACTATTCATCACCACTACTATTTATCACCACAGCTAAAAGCTATCGATAAAGTCAATACGAACAAGCTCGTAGTCCCCACTCGGTGAGCATCTCCTCCTACGCCAATAGGACCCCACTCTCCTTTTTCTCACTCCTGCTTTCTCCTACCCCAAGCCATCACACTTGTCTTCTCCATCGTGGAAGGAGTCAAGGATCTAGGCTTTAGGGCCTCTGGGAGATTCAACGACTTTCGATGGAGGACTCGTCCCCTAGCAGATTGGAGGGATCGAGACGCCATGACCGCTTCAAATTCGGCAACATGCGCTTGCGGTGGCGAAGGCCGAAGAAAGAGGGGACCAATTGTCGTCGCAAGCAATTTATAGGTTTGTTTATATTAGGCACAGCTGATGGATTTTTGTTGTGACTAATGGTTTTGGCTGAAAATAAAATAGTAATGGATAAAAGAAGTGGCTTTTAGAAGGGAGCAAGCGAGGAAGAAGGTGAAGGGGAAATACATGCACGAGACGGGTGCGAGATGAGTGAGGTATGTGATGTATCCGTGATCCTTTGCTTTATTCTTAGAGCAAGACGGGAGTGAGATGAATGAAAAAACTGCTTCAGAAAATTAAATGATCATATTATCTTTTGATTTCTCTAAGTAAAAAAAATTGAAGCAAAAGATGATGTGAACACGCCACGAGGAGCGCCTTAGGGTTCGGTTCTGAGAGGATCGCGTACGTGCTGCGTGCGTTCAAGCCCAGCCGGTGACATGCCTAGGTACAGCCTAGATTTCGTTTCAGCCCACCCGAGAGGCAGTCGGGCCAACGATGGCCACGATTTGACATGGCCCGGAGACATGCCCACATCCATGAGGCCGAACTAAATACGGATGGATGCGACACAAGCGTAAAGAGACATATAGAAATACATGTACATGCACATACATTGATGTATAAATAAACATCCCCTAATTCTACCTCA
This sequence comes from Dendrocalamus sinicus, assembly GCA_036346575.1. Classification (NCBI taxonomy): domain Eukaryota; kingdom Viridiplantae; phylum Streptophyta; class Magnoliopsida; order Poales; family Poaceae; genus Dendrocalamus; species Dendrocalamus sinicus. The sequence goes on along the minus strand of JAYEVI010000321.1, from coordinate 163,590 downwards.
ATACTACAGCTCCTACCAAAACTACTAAAGATGTAAGTTTTCAAAACTAGCAAATAGTAAATAAAGATGCTTGCACGCAAATCGATCAACATCTCTCCGTTTCTAGCTAGCTAGATGATCCATGACACATCTCCATATATCCTTCTCTACTCAACCATGTCTTCTTGTATCGTCTCCAGCTTGGGCGGCCGGCCGTACCTTTCCGCCTGCCGGTCAGCGACGTCGACACGCACGGTGCCCATGCTCATGATCTCCGCGACGACGTCTTCCACAGCCGACCCTCTCCTGGCTCCCTCCAGCAGCCGCCTCAGCTGGCCCTTGGTCATCCTGATCTTCACCCGTGTCCCACCGGCGTCGCCGTTCTCCTTCATGCCTTGCACCCGCCGGAACGCCCGTCCGGCGAGCCCCAGTGGTCGTCGCCCCACGCCGCCACCCTCCCCGCTCCAAGCAGTTGCAATTGCCCATGGTGGCAAAGCTGCAAGCAACTACTGCTCGTCTCTAGCTAGCTAGCACACTGATATAATCGCAATGGAAAGAGGAGAAGAAAGGGACGATGTGCTAAGGCTAGTAGTGGCGTGTGAGCTTAATTATTTGGGGGTTTTGGTTGGATTTCTCGTACTAGACAGACAGGGTATGGAGGTTTATATAATGTTGCTTCCCGGTGATAGGACCCGTTAGGACTTGGGAGACTTGTTCTTAGCAAGTTCTTGGAAGGCGACTTGAGCCGGGGACGTAGGAATGTACATATGCCATAAATGGTTATATTCTAAATAATTTCTGACTTTTGACTTTTAGAAATCGAATTTTTGCATGAAGTGATTACTATAAACTGTTTATAGGAGTAACTACAGGAGCTATTTTGAACGTAGTGACTTTTTAGCACATGAGTATATCTTACTCTCTCAATCTTTTATATAATCAATCAAAAAATAAAAACCACAACACTTTTAAATAGAACCATAAATGCACTGCTTTTTTACGAAAAGAGATGAAGAGAAGAGTTTGTGCTGTGTGCATGCATGCTTCTTTGGCATTACTATGTTGAGGCTTGACCAAGATAGAGGGCCTGTTCTTTTTGGATGTGTCTTGTGGTTTTTGGACTGTTTGTGCGAGAGATTACATAGTAACAGAAATTCACGTATGATTTTTGCCGATATAAGTGAAGTCGGTAAAGCATGTACTACAATTAACTAGTAAACCCTATCTTAAAAAGATAATCCGTTTAAAAACTAGTTACTATATAAAAGCCGAAAAATAGCTTTTAGAAGCTGAAAAGAACAGGCAGAGACTCTGTCCTTTAGGCGTACTACGTTTTAAGTGAAGTGCCACTGTCTGATTGAATATATGTTTCGGCGGATTAAGCTAATGAATGAAAATACACCCGCTGGTATAGAAAACCCAAGTAGCTAGAAGGGCACAAGGATGAGCAAGATTGGCTGTTCTTGAGAGTCGTCCTTTCTTCTACGTTTCATGCATGTTAATTAGAAGCTGTTTATAAACTTGGAATCCATATAATTTCACGTAATCTCTACTATAATTGACCAATTGAAATTACACTCAGTCCACCCAAGCATCGTCCCCATTGAGAGCACCAACCTTCGTGCACCCACAAAAATGCACCCGACAAATTGTCTTCATTAAAATCAAGGGCTAAAAAAACTCTCCCCGGCTTCAACCCAATCGTGCGGCCTGGATGGGCGTGAGGCTTCAACGCGAGGCTTCAACGCCCGCCGCGATTCAACACATTCGCCTCCCCGCGCCTCCTCCGCCTCCGCGCCTCCCTCCCTCCGCCTCCCCGCGCCTCCCCTCCTCCCAGCGCCTCCTCGCTCCCTCCGCCTCCCCGCTTCCCCCTCCTCCTCCCTCAGATTCCCCCTCCTCCCTTCGCCTCCCCATCCTCCCCACGCCTCCCCTCCCCCGCCTCCCCATCCTCCCCGCGCCTCCCCTCCTCCGCCTCCCCATCCTCCCGGCGCCTCCTCCATCCGCCTCCCCATCCTCCACCGTGCCACCCCATCCTCCCCATCTCCGCCTCCTCCCGCGCCTCGCTCCCGCCGCTCCGCGCGCCTCGCTCCCGCGCTAAAAAAAAAGGTGAAATCCCCTCCATGCGACTCAGGCCGCAGCTAACGCGGTGCTCCACTCCCAGTCCAGGTCCCGGTCGGCGGCCCACCTCCTCTCCCGGCACGGCACCGGCGGCGGCGGTGCTCCCCCTCGCGCGTCCTCCTCGGCATACGACCTAACTCCTCTCGAGTCCAGCCCTCGGCTCCACCGCCCTTCTCATCCTAGGGTTCGTGCGACCGTGCTCGGCCCCCGCCCACCCAATCCGGGCATACCAACTGCACCTCCGAGCCGTGCGAGCACGGGACCTCGCAGAGGCACCGTTTGCCTCCTCGCTTCCGCCGTTAAGTCCGAGTAAATAAATCATCAACTATTTCTTCATATCTGCATTTCTTACATTTGGACTTAGGTTTGGGTTTTACCCTAGAGGTTTAGTTTGTATCCTCTGTAATATGTTGTGCATGCTGCGCTCTCCGTTTGTTCGACAAATGCACTTTGCAATTTCTGTAGGAAGCCAATTACCTTGTGTATCGATTGGATCTTTTGGGTTTCGATGAAATTAAAGTGGTGCCCTTTGCTCTTGAAGGTATCTCTATGGGTTGGATCTGGAGCGCTTTAGATAGTCTAGATGGTAGGTTGAAATTTGGATGCGGACTTGTGCCTAAATGACCTAAGCGATGGAAGGGACACTGTTAGCTTCAATACTTTTCATGAGCAATTTGGATTGTTGATTTAGCATATGTTTGGAGGCTGGCGTGGCGATGGCATGTTCATATTGGGAGTGATTAATGTATAGGAGGAGAATGCGAGGTTCCTCTACAATGGTGGCTACAATGTAAATCATAGAGACTATTGTTTTAGGTGTGCTCGGAAAGCCATCTTTGGAAGGAAGTAATGTTGGTATAAGAAAAGATTGGTACAATACTAACAAAATGGGCTCTCTATCAGTAAAGCTTTCTTGCATAATCATTGCCACTGACAGATTACAAACTTGGCTAATATTTCAGCTTGCTCTTATCTGCTCTAATATTTTTCCCTTATAGCCATGAGCAGTTCATGTCCCTAGCTCCGTATTGTTATTATTGAAGGTATCTGTGCATTGAGTGAAAAGTTATAGCCAATAGTGAACTTGCATGTTTCATCATTGGTGGTGTTCATTTCGACTGTTAAAGAGGGTCCTAAGGGACATCTGCATGAGCTGGCCATGACACGAGGAAATAATTTGTAAGATCTCGAAATGGTTGCTTCAACCTTTTGGCTTGACTCTATATATGCTTTTCCTTGATTTCCCCTATAATAGATCGAGCAGAAAATCCATCAGAGTTTCATGTTTCATATTTGCATGTATAGTACCTCTTTCATCCAAACATGCGGTTTAACAAGATGAAAGACTGTATTTTCACATTTATCCAATGTGCAAGGCTTTCATTGAGCCATGTTTGCAGACATCACATATAAGAATTATCAACAAGTTCAGCCCTTTCTCATGGTTCCAAAATCCTATGTACATTCGAAGGTAAGCCTAAATGCGTAACATAATTATGTTCTCTTTTTCATACGTGTCACAGTAATCTACTGTTTTTGATGGCAAGATGGTGATTGTTGAATTTTTCACCAATAGGATAACTATAATACTAAATAGGTTTCTTATGATTTATCAAAATGACCCCCGATCAAATCAAAGCCAAACAGAAAGCAATGAAGAAACCTATGATATATATCTACTTCCACCAGGTGAAGATCCAGAAACATGCCAATCTTATTTGAGAATGCGGAACAGCGAAGGGAAATATAATCCGATGTTTGAGGTATGCCATTTTTATGTTTATGGTCACATACTATGCATTTGTGAAAGATATTGTTGGCTGCTCTGCTGCAAGTATTGCATTTTTAAGGTCCACTTTATATGCATTCTCACTTTTTTAGTCACTGCCTTTTATTCAATACATGTAGGTTCTAGGAAGCTTCACTGTGGTACAATATTCAGATTTTGACCATCAGTGCACTGTTAATTCATGAGCTTATTATGTAGTGAGCATAAAAAAAAGGAAAGACCAGCCAAGTCTTAACAGTGCTTCCTTTTCTTAGCTTGGTTCATTCGGTCAGTCTTTGAAAATTTATGGGGATATCTACCGTGGTACTTACCTTAGATATACCCGATTGTACCTTTGTTTGTTCTTACTATCCTATCCTATATGCACTAAACAAACTCTTGCCGTTTGCCTTAGTGTTCCTTGTTCACTAGATGACCGACAATCCTTTTATCATATCACCAAGGATTACTTTTGAAGTCAATGTACCTCTTCTTAGTGGTTTGATGGCATTGGGATATACTATAGCAGCTATCTTGAATAGAAGCGGTAGTGTTTTTCGATGGCAAGGCAAGCTCGTTAAAATTGATTACTTGGAGCAACCTAATCAGAAGGTATATTCATGTGATGAATGATGTTATGGTATGTGCATTTTTGGCTCTCTGATGCTTTGAGTTACACAAGAACTTGGCACATGACAGAATGGGAAGTGAATTTAATGCCCGCTTAGCATTTGAATTCAAAACATTCGTGTAATTCTTGTGTACCATAGGAGCAGATTAGTGTTAACGCTGGAATTGGGTTACATGAACTGAGTGAGCTGTCACACCTTAATAACCGGTTTATGTAGGCAAATCTCGGCACTCTGGATTGTGTATGTGTTGTTTCAGCGATTAAATTTGGTAGTCTTGTTCGAGATCTATTTGTATTCCATGGCCTTAGTATTGGTAGATAAATAATATGTTATTTAAGAGTTCAAGGTTTGAATCTCATTTGTTATATCCAACTAATGAAGAGTATAGACCATAGTAGCAAGACAGCCAAGATTAATTATTGTGTACCCTTTATCTCGAGAGCACTAAACTAAAATTTGAGCTTTATGCTAATTTTAGTTGATTCCTATTCTTGAGAATGCTCTTTATGCTCATTTCAGCAGTCATCATGCTTTACGCTTTATGTTTATATTTTTAATGACATGGTAGAATTACATTACTACAAGATAAGGAGGATTTCGTGTTATTGATACAAGATCAATTAGGAATGCCATGTTACTATTCCAAAGGGATCTTTTAACAATAATATATGCCACGGAAGGACTTACGACCACGACAACCATGGTCGGAAGGACTTACGACCACGACAAAGCCTTAGCAAATGTGGTGAAATTTGTTCAACAACGGCAATCTGAAGAAGGCGTCGACCACGCATAACATTTGAAGGTGATCGAAGGGCGTCGACCGCACCGTGCGACCACGTTGTGCGACCATGTTGAGCATGATAACTCAAGTACCAGGAAAAAAATAGTACCAGGATAACTCAAGTTTGAGCATGATGTTTGCAGCATTCTATTTGTACCTGTCTAATATCTCGCACAAATTACTCTTCAATTAATCCCGTCTAATATCTCGCAGGCAAAAATTACTCTTTCGTTTTGTTTTTCTTTCCATCTTGGGCGTCACGGAACAATCTCGAAGGCCGGGAGCACCAAACAATGTGGGGATGGAGAAAGTCGTCGGTGGGTGAGTTCAATGATGTTGTCGCCTCTTCAAAGGATCAGTCGTTATGTGACATTCATTATGTGACAAAAATATTTGGTTATACAATATATGAGATGTGAATCTTAATGAATCTGATTGTTCGTTTTATTTTTTATAAATTTTATCTTGTTTTATATTTTACCGTAGCGTTAGCACGGGCACACTACTAGTGTTATTAGTAGTCAGATTAGAAGGAAGCTAGTAAGTAGGGTGGCGTACGCTTCGGTCTTCATGCCATCCAGTTAATCTACAATTTATCCCACTTATAGAAGCTAGCGCACATCACATAATCCATTGCGTATATATGCCAACCTTGAAAAAATTACCACCACCTTTCGACATCTACCCGCAGCTGGCTAATCGCACTTTATCCACCTTTTACTGCCATCAGCTGGCTAATCGCACTTATCCACCTTTTACTGCCATCAGCTGGCCCGGCCGGCCTTTTGAAAGTGGTAAATTATTTACCGTTTCAAAAAAAAAGTGGGGTAAAAATTAAAGAAAGCAGCTTTCCAAAAGAGCTCTAGCTAGCCCATAGTAGGCGAATGCCGTGTGCGTGTGAATTGTGACCGATGGTCTATATTCTTTTCACTGCCGCTGATGGCTCATAGTTGTTTATGATAGTTTTAGATTTTAATATAAGTGTTTGTACGAATGAATCAAATATAGATAAATCAATAAACCAATTTGAAAATATTATCTCGATGAAATGCTTTAAAACGGCGGTTAAAACCCGTTTTATTTATTTTAAAAAAATGAATTATAAGTTATAAATCATAAATAAACAAAATTGGCCATGTATCCAAGTAGTACAGTACGTACTGGTCTTGCGAACGATGCAACGACGCGCTCCTGGATGAGCTTGGACTTTGGGCAGCCCACCTGGGCACTCCGGTTGCGGATGAGTTTGCCGTTTAGGTCCCGCTCATTTTAGCTCGAGTTTTTAATTTTTGGTTTATTTTTTATTATTTATAAATTTCACTTTTTCTGAATTTTTGATTTTTTAAACTTTTTTGCCAGTTCTTTTTTTCTGTATTCATTCACGTTATCCGTGATGAGCTAACATATTTTTTTCTATTTTTAAATTTTTAAAATTTAATTACGCCAAATAAGCTGCCTTCAGTTACAGTGTAATTTTAGCTAGGCACAAAGTGTAATTTTAATTACTAGTAGTGTGCCCGTGCTAACGCTACGGTAAAATATAAAACAAGATAAAATTTATAAAAAATAAAACGAACAATCAGATTCATTAAGATTCACATCTCATATATTGTATAACCAAATATTTTTGTCACATAATGAATGTCACATAACGACTGATCCTTTGAAGAGGCGACAACATCATTGAACTCACCCACCGACGACTTTCTCCATCCCCACATTGTTTGGTGCTCCCGGCCTTCGAGATTGTTCCGTGACGCCGAGATGGAAAGAAAAACAAAACGAAAGAGTAATTTTTGCTGCGAGATATTAGACGGGATTAATTGAAGAGTAATTTGTGCGAGATATTAGACGGTACAAATAGAATCTTGCAAACATCATGCTCAAACTTGAGTTATCTGGTACTATTTTTTCCGGTACTTGAGTTATCACGCTCAACATGGTCGCACAACGTGGTCGTTACGATGTGATCGTCGTCCTTCGATCACCTTCAAATGTTATGCGGCGTGGTCGACGCGTCTTCTTCGGGATTGCCGTTGTTGAACAAATTTCGACCACATTTGCTAAGGCTTTGTCGTGGTCGTAAGTCCTTCCGACCATGGTTGTCGTGGTCGTAAGTCCTTCCGTGGCATATATTATTGTTAAAAGATCCCTTTGGAATAGTAACATGGCATTCTAATTGATCTTGTATCAATAACACGAAATCCTCCTTATCTTGTAGTAATGTAATTCTACCATGTCATTAAAAATATAAACATAAGCGTAAAGCATGATGACTGCTGAAATGAGCATAAAGAGCATTCTCAAGAACAGGAATCAACTAAAATTAGCATAAAGCTCAAATTTTAGTTTAGTGCTCTCGAGATAAAGGGTACACAATAATTAATCTTGGCTGTCTTGCTACTATGGTCTATACTCTTCATTAGTTGGATATAACAAATGAGATTCAAACCTTGAACTCTTAAATAACATATTATTTATCTACCAATACTAAGGCCATGGAATACAAATAGATCTCGAACAAGACTACCAAATTTAATCGCTGAAACAACACATACACAATCCAGAGTGCTGAGATTTGCCTACATAAACCGGTTATTAAGGTGTGACGACTCACTCGTTCATGTAACCCAATTCCAGCGTTAACACTAATCTGCTCCTATGGTACACAGCAATTACATCGAATGTTTTGAATTCAAATGCTAGCGGCATTAAATTCACTTCCCATTCTCATGTGCCAAGTTCTTGTGTAACTCAAAGCAACAGAGCCAAAAATGCACATACCATAACATCATTCATCACATGAATATACCTTCGATTAGGTTGCTCCAAGTAATCAATTTTAACATTGCCTTGCCATCGAAAAACACTACCGCTTCTATTCAAGATAGCTGCTATAGTATATCCCAATGCCATCAAACCACTAAGAAGAGGTACATTGACTTCAAAGTAATCCTTGGTGATATGATAAAAGGATTGTCATCATCTAGTGAGCGATGAACACTAAGGCAAGCGGCAAGAGTTTGTTTAGTGCATATAGGATAGGATAGTAAGAACAAACAAAAGGTACAATCGGGTATATCTAAGGTAAGTACCACGGTAGATATCCCCATAAATTTTCAAAGACTGACCGAATGAACCAAGCTAAGAAAAGGAAGCACTGTTAAGACTTGGCTGGTCTTTCCTTTTTTTTATGCTCACTACATAATAAGCTCATGAATTAACAGGTGCTACAGTGGTCAAAATCTGAATATTGTACCACGGTGAAGCTTCCTAGAACCTACATGTATTGAATAAAAGGCAGTGACTAAAAAAGTGAGAATGCATATAAAGTGGACCTTAAAATGCAATACTTGCAGCGAGCGACCAACAATATCTTTCACAAATGCATAGTATGTGACCATAAACATAAAAATGGCATACCTCAAACATCGGATTATATTTCCTTCATTGTTCGCATTCTCAAATAAGATTGGCATGTTTCGGATCTTCACACGTGAAGTAGATATATATCATAGGTTTCTTCATTGCTTTCTGTTTGGCTTTGATTTGATCGGGGTCATTTTGATAAATCATAAGAAACCTATTTAGTATTATAGTTATCTATTGGTGAAAAATTCAACAATCGACCATCTTGCCATCAAAAAAATGATGAGTACAGGACACGTATGAAAAAGAGAACATAATTATGTTACGCATTTAAACTTACCTTCGAGAATGTACATAGGATTTTGGAACCATGAGAAAGGGCTGAACTTGTTGATAATTCTTATATGTGATGTCTGCAAACATGGCTCAATGAAAGCCTTGCACATTGGATAAATGTGAAAATCTGATCTTTCATCTTGTTAAACCGCATGTTTGGATGAAAGAGGTACTATACATGCAAATATGAAACATGAAATCTGCGATGGATTTTACTTACGATCTATTATAGGGGAAATCAGGAAAAAGCATATATAGAGTCAAGCCAAAGGTTGAAGCAACCATTTAGATCTTACAAATTATTTCCTCGAGTCATGGCCAGCTCGCGATATGTCCCTTAGGACCCTCTTTTAACAGTCGAAATGAACACCACCATGGATGAAACATGCAAGTTCACTATTGGCTATAACTTTTCACTCAATGCACAGATACCTTCAATAATAACAATACGGAGCTAGGGACATGAACTGCTTGGCCATAAGGAAAAAATATTAGAGCGAATAAAGCAAGCTGAAATATTAGCCAAGTTTGTAATATTGCGGTGGCAATGATTATGCAAGAAAGCTTTACCTGATAGAGAGCCCATTTTGTTAGTATTGTACCAATCTTTTCTTATACCAACATTACTTCCTTCGATGTGGCTTTCCGAGCACAACCTAAAACAATAGTCTCTATGATTTACATTGTAGCCACCATTGTAGAGGAACTGCATTCTCCTCCTATACATTAATCACTCCCAATATGAACATGCCATCGCTACGCCAGCCTCAAACATATGCTAAATCAACAATCCAAATTGCTCATGAAAAGTATTGAAGCTAACAGTGTCCCTTCCATCGTTTAGGTCATTTAGGCACAAGTCTGCATCCAAATTTCAACCTACCATCTAGACTATCTAAAGCGTCTCGAGATCCAACCCATAGAGATACCTTCAAGAGCAAAGGGCACCACCTTAATTTCATCGAAAAAACCAAAAGATCAATCGATACACAAGGTAATTGGCTTCCTACAGAAATTGCAGGCGGCATTTCGTCGAACAAACGGAGTCGTGACATGCACAACATATTACAGAGGATACAAACTAAACCTCTAGGGTAAACCCAAACCTAAGTCCGAAATGTAGAGCGAAATGCGATATGAAGAAATAGTTGACAGATTTACTTACCTCGGACTTAACGGCGAAGCGAGGAGGCAAACGGTGCTCTGCGAGGTCTGTGCTCGCACGCTCTGAGGTGCAGTTGGTATGCCCCGACTGGTGGCGGGGCGAGCACGCCGGTCGCACGAACCCTAGGATGAGAAGGGCGGGTGGAGCCGAGGGCTGGACTCGAAGGAGTTAGTCGATGCCGAGGAGGAGGCGAGAGGAGAGAACCGCCGCGTCGGTGCCGTGCCGGAGAGGAGGTGGGCCGGCCGAGAGGACTGGACTGGGAGTGGAGCACCGCGTTAGCCGCTGGTCGGCATGGAGGGATTTCACCTTTTTTTTTAGCGGCGGGAGCGGAGGCGCGCGGGAGCGGCGGGAGCGGAGGCGCGAGGAGGCGAGATGGGGAGGATGGGGTGGCACGGTGGAGGATGGGGAGGCGGATGGAGGAGGCGCCGGGAGGATGGGGGAGGCGAGAGGAGGGAGGCGCGGGGAGGATGGGGAGGCGGAGGAGGGAGGCGTGGGGAGGATGGGGAGGCGAAGGAGGAGGGGGAATCGGAGGAGGGAGGAGGGGGAAGCGGGGAGGCGGAGGAGCGGAGGAGGCGCGGGGGAGAGGGGGAGCGCGGGGAGGCGGAGGGAGGAGGCGCGCGAGGCGGAACAGTGTTGAATCGCGGGCGGGCGTTGAAGCCTCGCGTTGAAGCCTCGTTCCATCCAGCCGCACGATTGGGTTGAAGCCGAGAGTTTTTTTAGCCCTTGATTTTAATGAAGACAATTTGCTGGGTGCATTTTTGTGGGTGCACGAAGGTTGGTGCTCTCAGCGGGGGACGTATGCTTGGGTGGACTGAGTGTAATTTCAATTGATCAATTATAGTAGAGATAAATTATAACTTTTTAGCCCAACCAAGCGAGGCCTAAAATGTGGCGCCAGTTCATTCCCTCTGCGCAAGAATGCGATCTATCTTGTCGCGTGTCTGCCACGCGCCTTGGGCCCTTGGAATATTTTATGAACCAATATATTTTAGTTGCTCCTGATCAACTGAACAGGTTCTTTTTTTTCCTCATCGCCAGAAAAGACTTGAAAACCGGTTGCCTGGCAACGATCGACCAGGCAGGTAGGCACGGATGCCGTGTTTCTCCTTTTGTTGTCTTTATATTCTTTTTTCGGAGGTCTTGGTCGTCTCTTCGCTGAGAAGCAATGACTCGTTTCCTGTCCCACATCAATAATAGATGACTGATGTTATACTTATTGTATTTTATCTGTTTTTTACTAAACTTCCTCAAATTTGTATAGTCAAATTTCTAAAATTTAACTATTAATAAATTTAAAACTATCTAAATTAGCTATACAAAAATTATATCATTAAATTTATTATTAAAAATTAGCTACATGATGGTTTGCTTATGTTGTTGGTTATAGAACTCCGAAGTTATGTCATGGTGAGACAGATGGGATCGAGACTAAGTTAGGAGGGTTTAGATCCAAAATGGTTAATGGATCGGACCACACTTAGGAGGAGCTGAGGTCCAAATGATTAGGGAGCTGCTGGAAGATGATCAAGACCATGACGATAAGGAACCGAAGTAGGAGCTACTGGTGGTGAACATGATAGGCAATGGTAAAGTAGATCAGGACTAAGGCAAGGAGGAGTTGAAGTCCAAAACAGTCAGGAAAGCCGGGTGTCATCATAATGCGAGGTAAGTCATATGGCGTGCTAAGTGACTAGAGTCTGTTTACAAGTGAGGACGGTTTGGTGAGATCCAGACGTATGAGATGCTAGGTGGCCCTGTTTTTTACTGCAGTTGATAGTTTTTAGCTAGGTCTAATGGCTTTTGTCTACGTTTTTGAGACGATAACAGACGACAGAGACACCGATGTAGGTAATTTATCGGCTTATCGATATTCAATTTGTTCGCACAATTACTCACGTTAGAACTATAAACTATCAGCTACACTCGAAAAGTATCTACCTTAGACCTTGCCCGTACTGTACGTACAAGTTTTAAGATCCACCAGCATAGATATGTTCACACTTGTTTTTCTGATCGAGACGCGTAGTTAACATACTTTAATGGCATAATGCTCCATTCCAGAAGTATCTACACACTGGGATATTTTACTCGATCGGCTGAGGCAAGGACATAAAAGAAACAGCGTGGAATACAAGGCGCTGCATGCACGACGCATGTGGCATCCACGCGCTCAGTGAAATCTTTGGACTGTACTCCAAGCTGGCTTCCATGTTCGCATCATCAATCCAAAATGGGAGCAAATGTTTAGAAAAGTCAAAAAGTCAGCTCATAGATAGAGAAGTGTGGTAGTACTTAGAGCATCTCCAGCAGAACCCCTACTTGAGCTCCTAAAATCAAATTTAGGGGCTTGAGATAAAAATAGAGCTCCAGCAGGGCCCTTACTAGAGCCCTCAAATTTGAGGGGCCCCTTAAATCCCCCCTCAACCCTCATTCCTGGGGCTCTAGGCCAAGCCCCCAAATCCTGCCGCTGCCTCTTTCCCCTCCCTCGCGCACCGCCTGTTCCCTCCTCGCGCGCGTCTTTCCTCGCCGGCGTCTTTCCCCTCCCTCGCGCGCGCTGTTTCCCTCTCGCGCGCCTCTTTCCCGCCGCGTCTTTCCCGCCTGTCGCGCTGCCGTTCCCCTCCCCGCCTCCCTCCCGCCGTGCGCGCCGCTGCAGTTCCCCTCCCGCGCGCGAAAGCCGCAGCCCCGTCGCACCGCCATGGCGGCGACCGCAGCCGCCGCAGCGCCTCCCGCGCGCGACTTCCTTCTCTACCCCGCGCGCGACTTCTTTCTCTCCCCCGCGCGAGGCGCGCGCGGCGGGCGGCGGGAAGGTGGCGTCTTGCGGCGTGGATCCGACGCCGGGAGAGAAGGCCACCGCGTCCTCGCGGCGTACGGACGGGCCTCGTCCCAACCCGCCGTCGAGGTCATCGGCTTCGACCCCAAGGACTGCTCCCTCTCCTCCGAACCCCTGGTACGGGAGCCCAATCCAATCCGCTCCACTCCACTCGCGCTGATCCGTGGTGTTTCGAGATTGGTCCACTCCACTCCGACGCGCTCCTCGCAGGGACGTCCCGGCGCGGCTCTTCCCCGGCTCCCGGCGTGGCCGACCCCTCCCTGCGCGAGATCCTGGCCCGACACTTCCTCTCCTCGCGGGGAGATCTGGCGCGGCTCCCCCCTCCGGTTAGATCCGGCGCAGCTCCTCCCCTCCGGCGACGTCCCGGCGGCTCCTCTCCGCTCGCCGATGTTCCCCCGCCCGACACGACTCTTCTTGTCCCCGCGAGAAGGGGATGACGGGTGGGTCCTATGTGTCATTGTCTGTTGGGATATGTAACATCCCAAAAATTAGGATGTCTGAAAATTGGAGCAAATTAAAATTTTATCCGCATCTTACTGCGATTTGAATTTTTGGCTCAAGAAATCTTATTTGAGTTTTCCCGAATTTTGTGCTGAGCAAAATAGTAGCAGGGAATAAACTCCAAATACAAATAAGATATATGAAAAAAAGGGGTAAGAAATGATATTGGGGAGTTTAAAACTCTAAGAATTAAAATACCAAAAATCTTAGATTCAAATCCAAGTCAATAAATGAAACCCAAAAGAATATTTGTATATATATATATCCCAAAATAAATAGCCCAAAAGTTGGATGCATAAAAAAAATAAAGCTTTAAATGTCATGCAAATATTGGAATCAGTAAACCCTAATATAAAAATTTAAAATATGAATTAAGAATGAGAATTCCAATCTTCCCACATCCTCCTCTCTCTGCCGACACTTCGCGCAGCCCCCCTTCTCTCTCTTTTCTCCTCCCACCCCACACTGCCTTCTTCTTTCCTTCCCCCTTTCTTTTCTTTTCCTGTGCGCGGCAGAGCTAGCTCCACGTCCTCCCTCCCTGCGCCCTCATGCGCCTGCCGCAGCCCACGCCTCCTCTCGCGCGAACTGCCGCCATCGCCAGCGGCGTCGATCGCGTCGCTCCGCCCTGCGCCGCTCCTGCCCCGCCGCCATCGCGCGTGCCTTGTCACTTCACCCTGGCCAGCCCCCTGCACCGCACCGAGCGCCGTGCCGGGTCCTTACCTGGCGGTTCTTCCCCCTCTCGCGATATACAGAGCAGCACGACCCCTTCCCTTTCTCCCCGTGCCGCTCCCCTCCCTTTACACCGGCTCCTTGCCCCTTTCCTCGGTTCACCGCCGCCTCCGCCAGACTCCCCACGGCCGCATCGCTGGCAGCCCCACCCAGTGAGCCCCGAGCCATTACAAGCCCCTCCTTGAGGCCGCCTCACCTCTCTCCTGCTAGTACCCGGTGCTATTGGACTCTCATGCCCTATAGGCCGCCAGCGACTACATCTTCCCCAACTCCGGTGTCTCGGTCTTTCCGTCAATTCGCTGGGCCTCAACCCGATTACCGGCACTGGGCTCCCGAAAATGATCGAGGTTATTCCGGCGCCGCTGCGCTTTGTCCCCCGCAACAAGCTGTCCATGGTGGCTCCCATTGCGCCGCCGCCCGTGCTCGCCGCCGGCCCGCTACAACGCCCCCTTGCCGGAGCCGCCACCACCGGGAGCATCCCCTCAACGCCCTGGAGCTTCCCCGACCGCCGGCCACGGCTCCCCGCCACCCGAGCTCGCCGGCGCCGTGCGCTCACTTGCGCCGCCGAAGGCCCTCGTCGCCGGCTCGCATGAGTTCTTCTCTCGCTCAACAAACGCCGCGGTAAGCCTCCCCTTAACCCCACAGCTCATGCCCTCTCCGATTTCTCCCACCCCCACCACGGTGGCGCCGCCACATTTCCCCTCCCCTACTCGGCCGCGCGATTCCATGCTGGCCGCCCACGACATCTTTCTGGCCGGAGACGCAACCCCCCAGACGCTTCCTTCTCTTCCCCACGGCGCATTTTTCTGGTTTCTACCCTCCCGACCACCACCGCGCCGGCGAATTCACCACTGAGGATCGCCGGAGGTGCTCTGTTTTGCCCCAGCAGTGGCATGCATAGAGTAATTAGTTCCCTTCATGCAATCAGTAGATGGGCAATAGCCCAATGGTCAACCGAGCCAGGCATTAGTCTGCAGATCTTGTGTTCGAATTCCCCTTTTTGTGTATTTTGTTTTTCACTGTCTTAGCTCATTTCAATTATGAAATATTTAGGAAATAAATTAAGGGAGCTAAGATAGTTAAATTGGGATCACCAGAAATTTATATATATGCATCAGACATAGAATTACAAGACTATGAACAAATAAGAGATTAAGGGAAATAATTAAGAGAAGTTTAAATAATTAAATGGAATGTAAGCTAAAGCAGAAGTTTAATTAGAAATAGTGGAAAAATATAATTCCATATTTACAAACAATAATCCAAGGCTTCCAAGGTGAATAATATCCAATCAAGGGGCATGAGCTAAACAAAATATTAAAAGTATTTGGATAGAGTGTCCATCTAAATTAGAAGGCTTTCAAAATATATATACATATATACTAAAATAGTTAGAAAATAAGGATGATATGTAATAGTAGTAAAAACGTTTGTACTTAACATAGGCCCTATTAACAATATAGACACTATCATTAGCACACTGTCGATCATAAAATCTTAACCGGTAGCTTTAAGGTAGCAACAATAACGAGAGATAATCATGAGCAGTAGGTTCGGTTAGTCATAAGAGAAATTAAGGTTAAATTGTGTCTAGTGGTAAGTAAAGGGATAAGATATCAATATCAGTAATTTCCATAGCAACTCCAAATTAAAGGGGCATATTAATATATAGGCACAAAATATAAGCGTATATATAATGGCCATGGGTCATCTATAATTAAAATAGTCTTGCTAATATGTAATAGGGTGTCCAATGATACTAGGCATAGCTAGGAGCAGTATTTATATACAAGTTGCATTTAGAACCTAGGGTGGTTAGTAGGTCACCCTAGAATAGCTAAGTGGTCTTGGGTCGATGAGATAGAGATCAGCTGGTGGTAGACATTTAAATGATAATGACCAAATAAGTAGTCCCATGTGCTGATAAATTAGGGTGTTAATCATTTAATTAGTACATTGATTAATTGAAAGTAAAACTCACCTAAGATATCACAGTGTGAAATACCACAAACCCAAGCTCTGATATTAACATGCTAAGTTAAATTAATATATACCCTGAGCGCGACTCATGACCTAATTCTTAAAAGATAACCTTGGCACACGATACATCGCATTTCCCGACAACTCGTGCACCTGTTCATAAGACTAACTTGCCTCATGAGACTCCCTAAGTAGATGCAAAAGTAATAAAATAATTTACTAAATAAAAGGTCGAACCACGATATTCTAAAATCGGCTCTGTCTAGCCATCCTCGCGTTTTAAGCATAATATCCTCAAGAATATTCTTTCATTATAAACCCTCCTTGGATCTTCCCTAGCCAATCATCACTTCGCTCCAACCTCTTTGACCCCGTCAAATACTCCGTGCTCAGCCAATCTCAAATCGCCCGTTTAATCATAATAAAAGCTAATCAAGTTCAATTGGATTTATTTGGAGCTTTTGAGTTATTTGCAATTGTTTGGGTTCAGTTGTTTGTCGCGTAATTAGAAACCGGAGTCCTGAAGATTCCACGGATCGAACGTGGTCGAGGCGAAGTGAAGATAAGGAGTAAAGCTCAAGAGAAAGCATCGTGTGAGCTCAAGACCGCGTAAACCGTGCAAAGTAGTCAATACTTTGATCATGTTGAACCTCGTTTTGCAAATTACTTTTGTTTAAATTATCAAATTGCATACTATTATGTTATATGCAAATACATGTTAATTTAAGATTCTAGTTATATCCCATTGTGTACTTGGTTAATATTACCCTCCTTTGAAATATTTGAACATGTGAACATTGTCGCGTAGCACAAATTATAATAGTAACCTTTCAAAATAAGTCCGTAATTGTATGCCATGCGTAGTATTGTTTAGGTACTCATGGTAGCGAGCGCCAAGCATCACTTTTAATCATGAGAAAAGTTGGTTGGGCAGTCATGGTGATAATGATGGTGTATGTTGGATATGGTTATTTTATATTCCCAAAACTCTCAATTTGCTTTAATATCCGAGCGGATGGTTCGGGGGCTGGTATGTGGTGCGAAGGAATGCACAAAATTGTGGAGTGTGGTAGAACCGCTCAGATAATACTAAGGACTGAATCTTGTCATGTCAACCCGTGTAAAACAGTACAACCACAAGTCTGTAAAGTATAGCTTGGCTAAGTAAATTTATCGAAACCCCCGGACTCATCTCACCGGTAGGGGATAGGAGTGGATATGCAAGGGCAAGGGGAGGCCTAAAGGGACACCGAGTGTAGGGTGACGTTTCCCAGTCGTACTAGCGCAGAGGGGAGTGGAGCCCGTACGCTAGTAGCCGTGGGAAACATCCCGTGCAACGTATGGGACCCACCGCAAGTGGGAATGGCCCATAGGGTGAGATGATAAAAGGGACTAGATACTTTGAAAAGTCACTGTGACGGTCTGCTCAACCACATGTCTAAGGAATCGTGTGGGGCAACGAGTTGATTGTCTCTTGTGGTGAAAGTGTACAAACTCTGCAGAGTCAAAACTATTCGAATAGCCGTGCCCACGGTCAAGGGCGGACATGGGAACTTAACCAGATATAGTTCTATTTAAAAATATTTTGTGGGTGGGAATGGAAAAGTGAAGGGCGAAGGATCGCCTGTTTGGAATTGTCTGGGTGTCGTCCGATGGTAAGTTAAGCGGCTATAACGTTTGAAGAAATTGCTATATGGTGCGGATGCCATGTAACGGTGGATGGAATCTGAATCGATATTAATAATGCATTTCCTTGTACATTATGATTTGGTTCAAATTGCTAGGTTTTAGGAATCTTTAAGTAATTGTATTCAAAAGCACTCTACGCAAAAAAAATAAAATACCCCGAGCCTTCCTTTGGTTAAGCCATGCATACTATTTATTTGCATTCTGTGTATTGGCTCGCGGAGCACGGGGTCGGAGTGCTCACGCTCGCTTTTGCGACAAAATTCAGAATCGGGAATCAAATCACCTCGCCTCAGCAACAAGATTGGACAAGCTAGCCGAGAAGATGAAGATGTCAAGGGCTAGGTCGCGAACCTCCGGTTGGTGCTTGTGGGCATGTCTCAAGGTCCCACTTGCGTGCTTCGTTCTTCATTGCTGCAATTTCATGGTTTCGCTTAATCGGCCCATGAGTAAGTCTACTATTATATTTACGCTTCGCATGATATGTATTTTGATATCCATTTCTGTAGCGTGAGCACTATCTCTTGATCCGAGGAATAGTGCACTAAACCTGATGATTCGGATGGTATAATCTGGGGTCTGACAGGATAGATTTGAGAGCCCTGATTTGAGGGCTGCTGTTGGAGTGGATGCAAAAAATTTGAGCCCTCAAAAGTAGGGGGAGCCCTCAAATCAAAAGTAGGGGCCTTGATTTGAGGGCTCCTGCTGGAGATGCTCTTAGAAGGTGTTTGGCACTGCTCTGCTCCCGATTTTGCAGCTCCGCTCCAGCTTTACATTGCCAAACACCTCCAACTCCAAGAACTCCGCTCCAAGAAAAAGGTGGAGTTGGGGGCCAACTCCATATTTTTTTCGGAGCACCTTAAAGGGTACTCCAGTTTTTGGAGTTTTGTACTTCCACATGGAGTTAAGGGGTAATTACCCACCTTGCCACTCATTAACCTAACCGCGACGGCTTCCTTCTCCGCTCCTGTTCCTTCTCCGCCCGCCGCTCCGCTCCCCTCTCCGCCCGCCGCTCCGCCCCCCTTCTCCGCCCGCTCCGCCCGCCGCTCCGCTCCCCTCTCCGCCCGCCGCTCCGCTTCCTTCTCCCCTCGCCGCTCCTCTTCCCGTACCGCCGCCTCCTTTCTGCGACACCAGGGCCAGGCCGTCGGCGCCGTGATGGATGGATCAGATGCCCCAGACGGCCATATTCCAGATGACGTCGTGTTTGGGCAGCACATCTTCCCCAACTCCGGGCGTCCTACCTCGACACCGACGCCCAGAGTCGGCCTCTCTCGTCCCCCTCAACCTGTGCCGCCGCCGGCCTCCTACGGCGCGACGCCGCCGTTGGCCTCCTATGGCACGGCGCCAGGGCCATGGAGAGGCTTACCTGGTCATGGCTTGGCCGGCCAGTGGCCAGGCACCGGCCCGGCGGCAGTGGCCACGGGTGGCCAAGGCACTGGCGGCCAGGGCACCGGCGGCCAAGCCACTGTGTGCCAAACGTTAATCAGGGGCATAATAGACCATTTGTAGGGAAACAACCCATTCCTGAAGCTGGAGCTAGACTGTGTGCCAAACAGTACCACCTGCTCCACAAACTCCACAGTGGAGCTGCTCCATGGTGGAGTTGGTGGAGCGGAGCAGTCCCAAACACCCCCTTAGTTGGATTTGGGCACCGGTACACAGTGTCAGTACTACTGTGGATGGACACTTTTTGAGTTATAGTTTTAGCTTTAGTTTATGATTTTTTGAATTTTATTTGTTTGTGGGAGACAGTATGTAGAGAAAAACAGTTGCATATGATTTTAGCCGGTATAGCTGAACTCAGTACAATGTTTACTATAATCTACCTGTAGATCTTACTTTGAAAAATACACCATTTAAAAAGTTAGTTACTGTATAATAAAGTAATAAGCTAGAATTTGAGCTAAAAAGAACCCGACGTATAGCTTCCCATAATAGAATTTAGAAATTATTAAAGTCTGTGGAGCACATTTTCTCCAAAAATATAATGGACAAACTATGTGTTTTATTTGATAACAACTTGGATTGAATAACTTTGCATTTTTGCGAACTTCTCTCTCCTTTCGACTGCTAGCTAGCTCCAATTAATCAGGTTTGAAGGGAAGCCGCGTCAAGAGAATCTTGCAGTCGTATCAGGTGTGTACAAAGTCTCTCGTCCAACGGTCCAAGTGCAACTTGAAGGTTTGCAACTACCGGCAGGAAGCACTAAGCAGTAACCACTCGACGAGCAAGGCTACGGCCTTTTTCTTTTTATCTTATATTTTACAACTTTTTTAAAATAAATAAATAAGGTGGTTTCTTCGTCATCTTCTTAAAACGATTTATCGAAATATACTTTTCGAAACAGCTTATCAACATTCAATTTATTTATATAAACATTTATACTAGAGCTATCAAAAATCAACTGCTGCAGATGAATGACTCAGCCACACATTATTCGGCATGTGTGGAGAGGGAGTTGGTTTTGTTCTCTTTTTCTTCCTGGCACAGTGGCACACATGATCAGTCTGCAGCTCGCCATCCATCGATCTATCACCAGGCAACGGACCACAAGGCTCCTGCTCTGCGTCGTCCTCGTGCTGTTCTCGCCTGCAGGCACAATCAGAGCTGAGCCATTGGAGGTCGAGCACTACAGGAAGTCATGCCCCGCCGCCGAGTCCATGTGCGCTTCACCGTCGCGGCGTGCTTCTCGCGCGACCCGACCGTCTCAGCGCCATTGCTCAGGCTCCACTTCCACGGCTGCTCTGTTACGCTGTATCTCTGTTATTTATACTCTCTCTATATATAAGGCACCTAGGTGCCTAGGCACCCATATCAAGAACCGTCTGATACACGTGTATGATTAATATTTTTTTTTGAGTTTAGGTATGAAAATGTTTTATACCCTTATATTTATGGTAAGTAAGTTTTAAATTCAGTTCAAACTAGTTTGTACTACTTTTGAGTTCAATACGACTACAGTGAGTATATACCATAAAAATAGTTCAAACTAATTAAACTGAAGTTGAATTTAATTTTTTCTGAGTTTGACATCTCATATATACTTTTTTATGGGTATATGAAGATACCTACATCAAACATTGCTAATCTCAAAGCAAACCAACGGGTATTGATATGGGTGCCTAGGCACCTAGGTGCATAAAACACTCGTCATATATATATATAACCGAACTGAATAATTTGATATAAAACATGAACGAATGCATGTCTCAACACAAAATTAATAACAGCGTTGCGATGGATCTGCTGCTAAACTCCACCAAGGCAAACGTCGCGAAGAAGGACGCGATGCCGAACCAAAGCCTCGACGGCTTCTACGTCATCGACGCCGCCAAGGAGGCGTTGGAGAGGGCGTGCCCCGGCGTCGTGTCGTGTGCAGACATTGTGGCGTTAGAGCAAGTACAATAAGAGCAAGTACAACAATAGTCTTATAGCCAAGCTAGTCAGCATTTTTGTTGATGAGGAGGAGAGAAGAGAGGAGAGAGAGGAGAGCTTGGCTCTCATGCAAGCAACAAGCTGCACACGGGAGCCTATGCAGTGGTGGGTCCAGATAATAAATGTATGTGAGGAGGAGTAGGAAAGAGAATGTGAGACATGGTACCACATAATAATAAAAAAATCTTTTGTAGACAAATAGAAGACAAATTATTGTATAACTTGGCTTATAGCCAAACACTTGGCTCTATTATTGGACTTGCTCTAAGAGCAGGTACAATAAGGTTTAGTCAGCAGGCTATAGTAAATATAATATCAACCAAATCTTACGTGGCAGAGAGAGAAAGGAAGAGAGAGAAGGAAGCTGGCTACTAAATTACAGCTAGTTATAGCACGTAAAAATATGCATTTCACTCTCTTACGCGTGGGGCCAAATAGTTATTGTAATAGCTAGCTTATTGTATGAACTATTTTTTTGAAGGCTATAGATGAAATGGACAAGTGTTATAGCTATTAGTTGGCTATACTATTGTACTTGCTCTAATGGTTTTATAGTCAAGTTAGTCAGTGTTTTTGCTGATGTGGAGGAGAGATGAGAGCTTGGCTCTCATGCAAGCAACAAGCTGGGCACGAGAGTCTATGCAGTGGTGGGCCTAGATAATAAATGTATGTGAGGAGGAATAGGAAAGAAAATGTGAGACATGGTACCACATAATAATAAAAAACTTTTTGTAGGCAAATTATTGTATAACTTGGCTCTTATAAGAGCAAGTCCAATAATAGAGCAAAGTGTTTGGCTATAAGTCAAGTTATAAGAGCCAAGTTATACAATAATTTGTCTTCTATTTGTCTACAAAAGATTTTTTATTATTATGTGGTACCATGTCTCACATTCTCTTTCCTATGCCTCCTCACATACATTTATTATCTTGGCTCACCACTGCATAGGCTCCCGCGCTCAGCTTGTTGCTTGCATGAGAGCCAAACTCTCATCTCTCTCCTCTTTTCTCTCCTCCACATCAGCAAAAATGCTGACTAGCTTGGCTATAAGACCATTATTGTACTTGCTTTAACTTGACTTATAGCCAAACACTTGACTCTATTATTGGACTTGCTAGCAACCAGAGATGCTGTCTCCCTGGTCAATACTCCGTACTTTACTGTCTTTACAACAGTATATTCTTGCAGTGAAAAAAAATGTGTGATTCAGGCTTTTGCTTGTACTTGTTTCCTATTTGGCTTTAGGACTTAGGAGGCCTTGGCCAATCTGCCGTCCTCTTATGCTGATTTCGCTCAGCTCAAGGAGTTGTTTGGTTCGAAGGGCCTAAATGCGAAAGACCTTGCTATCTTATCAGGTATAATAAGGTTGAACAAAGTGTTAAGGCTGTCTATATAGTTATCCTATTCCAGTCTTTAAGTCGAGTGGCATAAGAAAAATGGCACAAAAAGACTTGAAAATGACGGAAGGGTTGAAAGTTTCAAGGAATAGATTTCTGTACAAATTTTTTCTTCCCTACTTTGTCATCAAAAGTTTTCACTTTTTCCTGAGAGGGCATGTAACTTCTTGAAGTCAACCATTTCAAAGCTACAAGTCTCCTCTTGATTAAGATATCATTATCCTGAACAATTTCTAGAACCCTAAGATGATAGGACAGATGTAGCTAAGTATTTTATCTTTCACCTTTTCAGGTGCTCACGCTATAGGCAATTCACACTGCATCTCCTTTGCCAAGAGGCTCTGCAACTTCACTGGCAATGGCGGCAAGGCTCTGCATCTCCTTTGCCAAGCCCCTTCACGCCAAATGCCCTCCTCAGTATGACAATACGACCACCGTCGAGATGGTCCCAGGGAGCTCGACGACGTTCGACACCGAGTAGTACAGCCTAGTAGCCAACAGGAGGGGATTTTTCCATTCTGACCAGTATTGCTCCAGGACCAAGAAACAAGAACAACGGTGTACACTACTCCCTGTTGAGCTCAAACAAACAAGATTACTTGCATGAATTTGGGGTATCCATGGTCAGAATGGGCAAGATTGGAGTATTTACTGGTTATGCAGGAGAGATCAGGAAGAACTGTGCGCTGGTTAATTCATAGGTTATGTCATTTGGGAATTTTTACAGTATTTTGATAAGTAATAATGTTGTTTCCCACTTGTTTGTTGCCTAGTTAGAAGCCAATTTCATAAGAGAATAATTTATTTTGAGGAAGTTCGATATAATCTGGTATTTGATTCGCAATAACAAATATTGAGAATTTTAAACTTAAGCAAAATCTTTTTTTTGTTGAAAAAAGGGCAGGAGCGGTGCACTAATTAATTGAGGAGAGGAGAAAAGTCAGCATACAAGGCCGGGTAATGGCGCCGAAAAAGAAGTTAAGTTGTTACATAATTATGGTAGCTCCACCGGTTTCTTGGCTCCCACAAGGACTCAAGCTTTGACCTCCTCTTTTATACGGGCAATCAAGGACATCTGCATGGTCACTGGTGATAGAAAAATCTGGGCATTTCTTTTCTTTCAAATTTCCCATGTAACCAACATGACAAGCGTTGCCATTGCTTTCTGTGGAGCTCCAAGCAAAAGGATGGCCGACTCCCATCATTGTCGGATAGAGGACGTGGTCTACTAGGTTGCTGGGTTCAAGGAGTTGCTCGATGTCCATTGCGCAATGGCTAGCCATATTCTTGTGGAGTAACACCATTTGGCCAAAAGGTGAATAGCAGTTGATGAGGACATCTCTATTACACATTCATCATCCACTCCAAGTGTGCATGACAAAGCTAGTGATGAGGTTCCGAAAGGTCCTATGACAAGAGCAAGAGCTAAACTACTTCAACAACAGGTGCTTTTGTTTCTTAGAGAGTCTTCTAATACGTTAGATGAGAATAGTATACTACCTAATGCAAATATGTTGCGCCTTCTCAGATTCGAAGCAATGGAAGATCAAGTGGAGAAGGTCCAACCAGCCACAAGTCAAGAGGATGAGAGTCCATGCGAGCAAGGAACTAAGATATATGCGTCCAAGAAAGTCTCAACCAAACATCCATCAAATCAATGAAAGGCCACGTGATCACAAATCTCATGGTGTGCACAAGATGTGGCCTGCGTGCCCAAAAGCCGACCGAATCCACCTCAATCTCGATCTTGTAATAGGATAGGGGCTTAGCCCGAAATTAAAGGAAACAGACTTGCTAAATTTAAAGAATTAGAATAGGAAACCTTGACCGAATTAGAGATTGATTCGGCCAAGGCTTTCCTTGCGTGAGTTCGGGGAAGCACTATAAAACCCCCTTGTATCCCTTTTGTTTAAGACAGACCACGTTTGAGAAAAATCAATCTACTAAAGTTTTCGAGTTTAGCATTGCTGCCGAAATTCCTTATGGAATTAGGAGTATCTTCTTCAATCAAGATCGTTCAGCCTTTCTGCTGGGAATTGGGTGCACGATAGATCTTCGCTTGGTGGTCGGCGAAATCAACACGAGTGTATTTTGGCGGATTAAAGAGTGTTCGTCCCTTGCATTGGCATTGGAGGATCATTACGATTCATCAAGACTCCCGTGAGTATCCATCCTATGTCGAGAAGATCGAGCGACCCCATATCAGTAGTCTTTGGCGCATATGTGTAGAGTGTAGAGTGGGCACATTTGTTGGTTTGGCCACCCATGCTAGGATAGATGGTTCGTTGTCTAAGTTCTATTTTGTACAACTAGCCAGGTAAAGATTTTGCATTTTTACAATGCCCAAGTCTTCCAGACAAGGGCGTTTATGGTGGTGTGTGTTGTGCCTAGGAACTTTGCTTTGTATGTTGAGGCAACGCTGTAAATTCCATTCGGAGTTAGCTTCTATCACTACTACAGAAGGTTATACTAGACATCTCATTATAGATGGTTTGACAAAATCCGTCAGTATTAAACTGCAACGTAGTTATCTCAAACTTTTTTTACTAGCGTGACCATCTATATTGCAATTGATAGTAAAACCCATCAGTGATGATGTACTTATCACAAACGATTTTTTACACAAACTGTCTGTGATACATCATAGACAATTCATAACAAAAACCATTTAAGATGCATGGACTTCTCATAGATGGTTTTTGTTAAAAGCCGTCAGTGATACATTGCAGACGATTTTTGTAAAAAAAGTATGTGATGATCTGCTTATCACAGACGGGTTGTGAATAAAAGCATATATGATATTCACCACATTATTAAATACCCTTAACCTGACAGGTATTTTGTCTGTTAGGCGATGGTTTTGAGGCGATTTAGTGAAAGGAGACCAAAGATTTAGAAGGGTGCTTGTGTATCCATTTATTCTTTGTGATCCAAGTTTAATAGTTGGTACTATACATAATGAAATGCATTGTATTCTAGCTAGATTTACACATTTTTTTAGTTGTAAGGAAAGATTGATTTAGCTTGGCAGTTTTTGCTTTAATTTAAGCGTAGGTCTCATTCCTATCTACTTTAATTTTTGTTGGATTGGTTCATGAATCATAGTTAACTACTTCAGATGGACAAATTCTGATAAATGATAATTATGTGTAAGAGTGTACATACATGTAATGGCTACCTAGGAGATCATTAATCTAATTTAATATTAAATTGTTATATGTGTAGTATAGATGGATCGAAACTGGATATACGTTGAGAATTATGTGAGGGAAAAGTACATTGATTGCGTGTCTAATTTTTAGAAGAGCTACCGAACAGAATATGTTGAAGAGGAGGATGAAATGTATGTACTGTTCATGCATTGATTGCGCAAATCTTAAGATGTTTACCAATTCAGTAGATGGAAGCATACTTGATTTGAATGGGTTTCAAAAAGAAGTATACATATTGGAGCAATCATGATAAAGAATAGATTATACAGGAATGTAGTAACATCGTCGAGGGAGACATCGATATACCAGATGTCAATCGTTCTTTCGATGAGGATATGTTGCACGATGATAATCTAGATCAAATGTTGCGCGATGCAGAAGGGACAGTCCTGAGGTAGTGTCCACATAGATGGGTTTTACAAGCAATTCAATACCGCTGGGCCAAATATAATGAAATGTGGGTTGCGCTCATACTATGAGTTCATAGAGGAGATTTGGGAGCTCGACTACGTACTTTTCAAGATCCCCCTGTTTCAGTGCCATTAGGTCTAACTTCTATAGGGTATGAAGGTCGATAAATATGTCATCACTACTGTGGATATTGAATATGTCAGATACAAAGGCGAACCATTCGTACTTGCTAAGAAAGTGTTCAAGTTTTTTATGTAATAGACCCGGCAAATAAAAACTGCCACGTAGTTCTTTATGGAAAAAGAAGGATTGCCAGAGTTCAGAATACCATGGATAAGGAAGAGTACAATCAATTTGACGAGTTGTCTCCATTCCGATACGACATTAGGCCTGAGAAAGAACCTAGTGAGGAAGCTGGCTGTATACGTCTCGATCATTATGAAGGGTTATTTTTTAAAAGGAAATAGCCAAGTGGAATTTTTAGTTGTAAATAACCTTTGAGTTATAATTCACTTTTTTGTCATTTATCTATAATCTGCTTACTTGTTTTCATAGGGCATGAATAACATTTCTTAAGGCTAGTAAAAAAATAGAAAATTTTCTAGCTATACAAAGAACCATCACGGACGGTTTCTAACACAAAACCATCTGTGATTTGTAGACTATCACAGGTGGTTTTTTTGTATTAGTTGTCTGTGATATGTTGGATATCATGGACACTTATTTTTAAAAACCGTCTGTGTTGTGACTTATCACAGGCGATTTTGTGGCCGTTTGTGATAACCACCTGTTATCACTGATGCAATAAATCATATGGTTCAGGATCTGTCTCTGACGAGAGTTATAAACCGTTTGTGATGCCCCCATGTGTGGTAGTGCATGTTATTGTGTCCTCGTGACTGACATGAAGAAGCATCATAGAGAGAAGCCCCCAAATAGCAACAAGCTCCCGTATGTGTTGTGTCATGATTCCAGTCGATAGGTCGAGCTCCTATAGCCATTTGTTATCCATCAATGCTGTGTGTAGAATGTGTTTCTTTCTTTTGGAGGCATTGTAGATGCCCGGTGCAATGTCATGCAATCGGTTTCCATGTGCCCAGAATGAGTTCCAAAAGGTTGTCTTTCTCCCATCCCTGATCAGCACATTATTCATGCCACAACCATCGGAGTCTAAGAGCTCTGGTGAAACGCTCTATGTCCAGTAGACCAACACCCTTCAGGTGGATTGGTCTACAGACTTTGTCCCAGTTGACCTTATATTTGCCACCCGATAATTGTTCTGATCCTATCCAGAGGAACCGATGTGTCACTATCAAAATTTTAAACTTATGCAAAATTAGTATTATACAATTGAATCGTTCACTATCACAAATCACAAGTGTTCTGCTGCAGACAAAGGCATCCGATATGTGGAATCTTGTTTGTTATGTTAGATGGGCGTATCAGAATTCAGATCTCATGCGCCAATTAGCAGGCAAGCGCACACACTTGAACATCGTGGAACAGCTAGCAGCATGTACGTGTGCTGCACTTGTACATCAAAACAAGTGGGAAAAATACATCGAACACCTCCAGTGCCAAAAAAAAAAAAGACCCCGACGGGCGACGGTAAAACGAGAACATAAAGATATCGCCATAATTCCAGAGAGAATACAGACAGGAGGAACCATGATATATAGGTCACATTTTTTAGACTACGGTTAATAGAAGCATAATATACAAGATATATATTTTTTAGATTACGGCTGATGACTTTTACTGACGGCTAATAACTTTTAATTATATTTTTTAAGACGGTGGTGGAATGGCGAAGATGTTAACACAAATAATACACACGCCGATAGACTCAAGAAATTAATTGAAGAAACAGTTTTAAAAAAATTGCTTACAAAATCATTCCGTTTGCCAAAACCAAAAGCAAAAAGAATCGGCCATATCAACGCCTAGGGGTGAAAACGGATCGGATTCGGACGAATATTGCTGTTACCATATCCTAACCCATATTTTTTTCTCCGGATTCGGTATCAATCAGATTCGGTACCAATCGGATTCGGTGTCGGATCGGTCGGGATTAACCCAATTCGTTTGCACCCCTACTTGTTTGTAAGGAATGCATACAGTGCAGTAAATGGAGTAGAACACACTGACTTGATGTTACTATTTAATAGCTGATGTGGAAGATTTTATATTACCATTACAAAAGAAAATGAAACGTCAAATAGTAGCACTAACCTGAAATCATACTTGAAGACGTATCGGATTCGGACGGATATTCGGATTCGGACGGATATTGCTGTTACCATATCCTAACCCATATTTTTTTTCTCCGGATTCGGTACTAGTCGGATTCGGTACCAATCGGATTCGGTGCCGGATCGGTCGGGATTAACCCGACCCGTTTTCACCCCTGTCAACGCCTGCTCGGTTGGGCTGAAAAATAGCAGCTTATGACTGAAATTGTACTGTAACTGACTAAAATTACACTATAGCTGAAGGTAGCTTATTTAGCTTAATTAAATTTAAAAATATTTAAAATAGAAAAAATATGTTAGCTCATCACAGACAACGCAAATGAATACGGGAAAAAAGAACCGGTAAAAAGTTTAAAAACCAAAAGTTTAGAAAAAGATGAAATTTATAAATAGTGAAAAAATAAGTTAGAAGGCAGAAACTCAAGCCGAAATGAGCGGAATGCAAGTTTGCTTTGCCACGAATCGGTGCTGTGATGCACGGTTCCCGAGTGCGCGCACGGTGGCAATAGCTCGTGCTCCGTCAATCAGCTCTGCACTAGCAGCGACGTTGACCAGGCGCGAATTTTGGACGTTTCTAGCACTGTTGCTGCCGTTAATTCCAAAAATAGCCGCGCTGAAAACACAATTCCAAAAGTAGCCCCAAACGACCGCACGATTAACGGAAGGTGACACGTGGCATGTGGTGCGGCGGGAGCGCACCACACCGAGTGGTGCGGTCCCCGACCGCACCACTTGGTCGTGCGGTGGCCGGGCGCATCATTAGCTGGGTGGTGCGGCGGTCCCGACCGCACCACTCGGTGCTCTGATGCCCTTCTGATCCTAGGGTTGGGTTGCTTGATCAGTGCGGAAAATAAATTGTAAATTTGTTTTTATGTTTTGATTAGATAGTTAGATAAAATGTTTGTAATTATAAATATTATGCATATACATGTAATATATTTTGTAAGAGTGTAGAACAAATTTATAATATAGAATAGGAGATGAAAAAAAACATGAAGTTTATTTGAAAAATGCGTTATTTATAGCGGATAATACATGTATGTATTATTTTTGTGTAGATTTTTATTATTGAAATATTTTGGTACGTTGTTAATGGTGTTTGAAAAAATATGTATGTAATGTGGAGTGGAGTTTGCTGGTAGTGATGTTTGGTATGTTTTAAGGGTTTGCAATCCGTGTGATGTTTGTATGTTTTGTCAATTTTGTAGTTATAAACTGCGTAAAAATCGAGATAAAGTTGCAATAGAAGTTTATGTTCAATGTAAGTTGTAGATGCATAAAAAATTTGGTAAATTTTTAGGAACGATTGAGCGTAGAACAGTCGATACATAAAGTGGTAAGTGAATTTTAGGGTTTGGTGCATTTGTTAGGGTTTGCAATCTCCGTGATTGTTTTCAGTTTAGGCAATTTTGTAGTTATAAACTGGGTAAAAATCAGATAAAGTTGTAATAAAAGATTATGTTCATTGTAAGTTGTAGATGCATAAAAATTTTGGTAAATTTTTTAGGAAAGATTGACCGTAGAGCAGTCGATACATAAAGTGGTAAGTGAATTTTAGGGTTTGGTGCATTTGTTAGGGTTTGCAATCTCCGTGATTGTTTTCAGTTTTGGCAATTTTGTAGTTATAAACTGGGTAAAAATCAGATAAAGTTGTAATAAAAGATTATGTTCATTGTAAGTTGTAGATGCATAAAAATTTTGGTAAATTTTTTTAGGAACGATTGATCGTAGAGCAGTCGATACATAAAGTGGTAAGTGAATTTTAGGGTTTGGTCATTGTTAGGGTTTGCAATCTCCGTGATTGTTTTCAGTTTTGGCAATTTTGTAGTTATAAACTAGGTAAAAATCAGATAAAGTTGTAATAAAAGATTATGTTCATTGTAAGTTGTAGATGCATAAAAATTTTGGTAAATTTTTAGGAAAGATTGACCGTAGAACAGTCGATACATAAAGTGGTAAGTGAATTTTAGGGTTTGAGTGCATTGTTGTTAGGGTTTGCAATCTCGTGATTGTTTTCAGTTTTGGCAATTTTGTAGTTATAAACTGGGTAAAAATCAGATAAAGTTGTAATAAAAGATTATGTTCATTGTAAGTTGTAGATGCATAAAAAATTTTGGTAAATTTTTTTTAGGAAAGATTGACCGTAGAACGGTCGATACATAAAGTGGTAAGTGATATTTCGAAGGTTAGTGAGAATTCGTGTACGGTGAGGACCGCTATGTTAATTTTGTTAAATGAGGTGCTACGTGAATCATGGAATGCAAAATACGAGATATTAAACTTCATAATACAGTTGGGAGTAACATCCGCGTAGATTTTTATTACATGCATAACATATAGCATAATATGCGACTAACCCACCCAACTGCTCATACGACCTACTGTGTGGACCGGGGCCACTTTCCTTCCTTGCCGCTCGGCGTTGAACTCCTCCGCGGCCTCTTTTGCCTTAGCCGCAATTTCCCTCTTTCTCTCGCGCTCCTCTCGCGAGCCTCCCGCTCCTACGCGTGCACGCTTCAAGATGAGCTTGCGTCTCGCGGCTGTATACGCAGGTGTGCTCGTGCTTGCGGCGCTCCTCTTCCAGCAACTCCTTGTCCGTGTGACATTCCACTCCTCGAAGTCGAGTGTCCATTGGTCCTCGGGTGGATCTCAAGATCGATCCATTTGCGGTAGCCACACGAGGCTCGGAGACGCAAATACATGGGAGATATTGTTAGTGCGTCTTTGTGAAGGAGAAAAGGTAGGGAAAATGGTGCATGTGGTCGCATTCTGTGCCGCCGATAGGTTGCGGTGTCAAAGCGGCGGTTGGGGTAGTCATCGAGTAGTTTGCGTAACCCGATGCGCATACCTAGGCTGATGCGGTCCTTAGACTTGAAAAACTTGCACACGTCCCGCACCAACAAAGGGAGGTGTCTCCCCTCAGTGGTAGTTGTGGCGAACGCTCGGTGGGGACGTCCGGATGGGGTTGTTGCTACGCGGCGCTCTTTGGGGACCTTTCATCGTAGCACGATGGGCTTGTTCTACCCGGGCTTGTATAGCCCTTATTTTCTTATCGCGGGCGGCATCGCGTGCTGCAGCTGACCGTGCTATGTCACGGGTCTCCTCCCAATCCTTCACCATCTTGTCCCATTGCTTCTTCTTGCCTTTGTCCATCCCGGTTGGGTGTGGGAAACGCGATGTAGTATGGGGTTTGGATGTGCAATGTTCATTGGAAAATGGAATGCGTACCAATTTATAGGGTCGTTTTGTCTCTACTAAATGCGTGTAAAGCTGGTCCGCGTGGTCGTAGCGAGTGAGTAAAGATGGGAGTGCTGCGATATCACGAAAAAAGGCCCGTTTTGTCATGTCATCGCCCAAAGCCGCATCTTTTGTCATCTCACTGAGCAAAGCTGCCCCGTTTTATCTTGTCTCTGAGCAAAGCTGCCCTGTTTTGTCATCTCACTGAGCAAAGCTGACCTCTTTATGTCATTTGACTGAGCACAACTGCTCTCTTTAGTAATGTCACTGCCCAAAGTTGGCATATTTTGGCATCCCACTGAGCAAAGCTGCCCCGTTTTGTCATGTCACTGCCCAAAGCTGGCATCTTTTATCATCTCACTGAGCAAAGCTGCCCCGTTTTGGCATGTTACTAAGCAAAGCTGCCTCGTTTTATCATGTCACTGCGCAAAGCTGGCATCTTTTGTCATCTCACTGAGCAAAGCCGGCATGTCTTTGAGCAAAGCTATCCTCTGTCATCTCTTTGAGCAAAGCTGGCCCGTTTTGTCATGTCACTGCGAAAAGCTCGAATATGGGAGTTGGAGTACCGAATGGAGAGTCTCACTAAGGAGAACAACGACCTCCGCGAACAGATGCAACGCGAGAGGGGCAACGAGGAGGTCGTGAATATAGGAAGCTATTATGATCCCACACGTTGCTGCGCAACCCGAAGCTGCATATGTGCATGCCACTACCACGACGCCACCACGTCCGAGGCGGCCCAAAGCAATTCTCCATGTGGGTGCCACGAGGCTCATTTGGCATGTAGGTAACGAGGGTTATGGTTGTGTCGTTTTTTAGTTCATGTATGCGTTGAATTAAAATGTTGGGTGTACTACTTTCCATAAATTATGTATGTGCAATGTATGTGTTGTTTCGTGTTGTAAGTGCGTGACGCCTTCATTTTCTGGGACCTTCATGTTCTGTGGCCTCTTTCTGTATCGATGTAATGTGCAACGTTGTTAAGCATGTGATGGATTGGTTGTTATCTTCGTGGAGTTGTTATCACAAGCCACAAAAAAATGCAATACTGAGCAATGATGCCCCGTTTTGTCATCCCACTGGCGAAAGCTGGACTCTTTTGTCATGTCACTGCGGAAAGCTGGCCTCTTTTGTCATGTCACTGCGGAAAGCTGGCCTGTTTTGTCAAGTCACTGGGCAAAGCTGGCCCGTTTTGTCATGTCACTGGGCAAAGCTGGCCCGTTTTGTCATGTAACCCAGCAAAGCTGCCCTCTTTTGTCATGTCACTGAGCAAAGCTGCCCCTTTTTCTGAGGTCACTACGCAAAGCTGGCATGTTTTGTCTCCGCACTGAGCATGGTGTGGGGTCCAGACTTGTGCTCTCTTTCAATATTTTGTGTACGTCCAATGTATGTGCTAGTTCGTGCTGTCATTGCCTGATGCCTTCTTATTCTGTGGTCTTTGTGCGTGAGGCTGCCCCCCACATGCTATAAAAGGGAGCCATTCCTCACCTAGTCCCTTGCCTTGTTATCACACAACCTATAAAACGGAGCCATCCCGCACATACTCTCTTGCCATGTTATCAGTCACCTCCTGAGTTAGTTGTTCGCAATCTTTGTAGTTTTCTTTCGTGCTCACTCCCCCAGACTAGGCAATGAGTCAGCTCAGCACGTCTTCATGGGCACCCACGGTGATGTGCCCAAATTGCAACACGGCGGTTAGACGTAGGACATCACAGACGGCCGCGAATCCTGGGCGACACTACTACAAGTGCCCCCATCACTCGGTGAGTCAGATTGTTTCGGGTTCATTCAAATCGTGGTGGTATGTTTAAAAATCGTCTTGTCATGGAATCGCAGGAAGCTGCTGGTGGTTGCCGATTCTGGGTGTGGGAGGATGAAATGGGAAATAGGACAGACATTGTTCGCCGTGAGAGAGTTGTCGTGTGGGGTTGCGACCCCGTCGGGATGCGGCATCGTTTCGACAGACTAGAGTGGAAGATAAATGTAATGTTGTGCGCTATTTTGTTTCTTGTGTTTATTGTTATCCTCAAGTTGTAGTGCTGGAGGTTCTCCTCGTGTATGTTGGCAATGTTTTATGCTATGTTGTCGTTTGGCATATAGGCAACGAGGTGTACGGTTGTGTTGTATTTTAGTTGTTGTGTTCGTTGGTGTGTTGGTGGTTGTACTACTTGCTACATTTCATGTACGTGCAATGTATGTGTTGTTTCGTGTTGTCATTGCCTGATGCCTTCTTATTATGTGGGTTGTCCCGTGTTGTCATCTCTCTGTATGCCCTAGTAAATCAAAGAAATAAGAGCAACATCTGTTAAACAGGAAACCATCTTTGAACATCAAACCATCAAGCACTTCAAGAACATCTTTGTTGCTATCGTGTCTTCTCGTGTATCTCAATGTAATGCAATGAAGCTTTAATTGTACTTGAAATTATTTGCATAAGCCATGCGAAACACAGGAAACCATGTGACATCACAACAGCACAATTACAAAAATTCATTAATCATCTCGTCGTCGCCGCCTCGGACGACGTATCTGATCCTCCGAGAAGGTGAACCTGCTAGGGGAGCGCGGTGCATCTCGAAGGTCGTGCGCGACCTCTGAAGGACGGGGTGGGGCAGGCCCAGTAATCTTGCTGCGGGTGCGTGGAATGTACCACTCTAGGTACGCACCGTATGTGGCGATGTCGTGTGGCCTAGTCTCGTCCACAACCTCTGTGCTCGCTGAGTCACGCCAGTGTCCGCTCCACGACCACGTGTGTGGCTATCGATCGTCGAGATGGTGCCCTCTTCTTGTTTGCTTGCAAGTTAGTGCACATATTGTACAATTAGTATTATGAACACATTACTACCTTGCGTACAGTTACTGTGCAATGGCTTACCGGTGGGCCTTCGGTGGTAGTGCCCATCCTGGGAGGGGTGGCACGTGCTGGTGGAGGTGAAACTGCCTCAGCACTCTCTGCGGGTTGTACGGTTCGACGAAGTGCGAGAAGACGAGGTGACAGGTCGTCAACCAGTACGTGTGGTCTTGGTGGCACTGAGATGACAACCCGTAGGGGGCAATGAGCTGAATGAACCCTGCATCCCATGGGAACCAGACTGTCTTTGTCATGAAGCCGCTCGAAATGGTTATGAAAATCTGGGTACACACGCCTCGCTCTCTCCTTAGCCCACCGCAACTGACCATGTGTCCAACGAGTCCCCATAGTCGGCCCATCTATGGGGTCATCGCCACCAGCCTGACCGTAGAACTCTGGGCGGAGGTCGTAAGGGTGCACGGCCCTCTCGATCTTAGGCCTCCCATCCGTGAAGTGCTCCCAAGACCAGTACTATAGGAGCACATAGCACGCTGCCAAGACCCGCTCGCTGGCCTCAGTACGCTGACAGGCATCACACAAGCCTCGGTACATGGCACTAAGGACTGCAGATCCCCAGCTGTACTACGGCACCTCGCCGGGCAAGGCATCCGCCAAGGACTCCGCAAGGTGTATGTACGTCGGATGCACGGAGACTCCAGTGGTCGTAGAAAACAAGACCCATCCGAATCGGGAGACTGAATCGGGCACCCAGGGCGTCCTTCCAATTCGCCGCCCTGGGGGGTGGCACTACTGCTGCACCATGGATGGGTAGACCTGTTAGCATGGACACGTCCTGAAGTGTAACAGTCATCTCGCCCCAACGGAAGTGGAAGGTGTGAGTCTCCGGTCTCCAACGATCCACGAGTGCGGACAGTAACGCCGCATCGAACTGCAACGTATATGGAACATCCAGCATGCGAGCAAGGGGCAAAAGACCGGTGTCTCGCAGCAGCGAGATGTACCGCTCGTCTAGCGGCCAGTGCTTTCGGGGGGCCTCAAGCAACCGTACGCCATGTCCTGCCGATGATTAAAAACAAGTCAGTACGCAGTGTCATGAGAATATGCAACATACATAATTTGTAGGTAATGATAATACATCGTGAAATAAATGACAACATAACATGAACAAACGTAATTTGCATCGAACGACAACAAATGATAACGAAATATCGAATAAGTCACAACATAACATAATTTGCAAGAAATGACTCAAGCAAATTGTACACGGAAATAATTTGGTAAGATACATTCAGCATAGGTTACAGGATGCACGATCCTGTGCTCGCATCACAACAAAGGCCCGCTATAGTTACAAAACACGGAACCAGCAGTGCACAATGACAATCCATGTGTTGCATACTATAGAGCGTTACTTGATGTCGGCCTGTTTGGGCAATGCCTGAATGAATGGCCAACCGTCTTGCATAGTCTGCACTTCGGGCGCCGAACCCGATCCCCACGCTGGCTATCATCCATGTCGTTACGAATGTGACGGCTCTGTCTTCACCCACGACCGACGTGCTTCAGTGCATCGTTCGGCACCCACTTGATCTGCCCTGGCCAGAGCTCCCTATAATGCATGTCCACCCCGTACGAATGGAACTCCGTGCTCCAGGTTTCAAACAGGTGCTTCATGTCATAGTACTTTGAGATGTAATGCGTGGGCGCCTGGTTCCATAACGCGCATGCCGCGTACACGTGGGAGCATGGCTTGTGTAGAAACTGCAGCTTGCAGGTGCAAGATGCTCTGTCATCAATCGTGCACACCTGCTTACGATCCCCTCTAGCCTGCCCCATCATGTACTTCTGTCTGAGGCGGACCTCAAACTTCCTCCGTAAGCCATCCATGGTCTGAGCAATATGCGAACGAGCCTTCTCCATCTTCTTGTCCATGTAGGCCCGTGCTACCTCGGAGAATTCTTTGCCTTCGTCCATATGCTGCTTCGCCATCATGGTTCTATTGACGAAGTATCCAATTGAACGGTTCCAGGTCTCTTCAACGATTGCAGTGATAGGTAGGGATCTCACGCCCTTTAGAACACCATTGTACACCTCGGACATGTTTGTCGTCATGATTCCGTACCTTGCTCCGCCGGTGTCATGCAGTAGAAACCACATCTCCAGGTCAGGTGCATTCGACTGCACCCATTGTGTGAACTCCCCAAGTCTCGTGGAGCCTCCCTCCACGGCCCCCGCTTCAGCCTGCTCAAGACGCCTCACATGCTTGCTGGTCTCCTGATCAAGGTGCCTCCACAAGTCATCGAACTTCCTCTTCTGGTTCTGCATACAAAGCTTTTTAAACATCTTCATTAGTTCCTTGCTATGGAACCTTCTGTGGAAGTTTGCCACAAGATGCCTCATGCACCACCGGTTCTTCATGTCATTCCACTGGAACGGAGGCTATGTCCCGTTCTTCATCGTTTGCATGGCAGACAGCAAGCCTGCATTGCGGTATGAGATAACACACACATCGGGCCGATCTTGTACAACGGCCTGCTTCACATTGACAAGGAACCACAGCCAGCTATCTGTATTCTCATTCTCTATAATTGCAAATGCCACCGGAGTAATCGGTCATTTGCGTCACTGCAACCGCGTCGATTGTACCCTTGTACTTTCCAGATAGGAATGTGCCGCCCATCGTTAGCACCGACAGACCACTTGAAGCCTTCTATTGCCCGATGGAAGGCCCGAAGACTCTGTCAAGCACAAAACAATTCGGCCCTTCCGTCTCATGAACCCGCCGTATTTGTTAATGTACGTGCACGGGTTTCTTCTTTGCAATCTGACTCAACATTCTCGCACGGATCATATGCCTCCTCATACGTTCCGAACATACTCTGCAGGACCTTCTGTTTCCCCCGCCACACCTTCTTGTAGCTCACAGCAAAGCCCACCGTGTTCGCTACCTCCGCCATGAGAACCTTGGGAGAAATGGATACATTTGCAGCCACAAGATGCCTTATCAGCTCCGCAACATATGACGACGTCATGTTGCGGTGCCTCTGTAGTGGTGCCGCAAGCTCACAAGTGTGATCATTTAGCACCGTTATCCGAAAGTCCGTGGCAGCGCCTCTGAACCGCTATGCACGGACCTTGCCAGGGTAGCAGCCGTCGACACACTTCACAATGTACGTGTCAAGGTTGGACCTGTGCACCCGATATGTTCGGCTGATGTTGACGGCGTATGTGGCAATAGCTTGCTGTGCAGCACTCTTGTTACGGAAGCTCCTCCCTACATACAGGGTGCCTTCATTGAATCCCCACTCTACCTCCTCCGCCCGTGGCAGAACTAGGGATTCGGCTGCGATGTCGTCCAATCTGGACGGCACGTACGCACCCTCCGTGGTTACAATACCACCTAACTGTTGGAAATATGCCCTAGAGGCAATCATAGAGATGATGATATTTCGTTGTATCCATGATTAAATAAATGTTCCTTGAATATTGCCTTTGTGTTGATTAACAAGTATGTGACTTGTTTGTGAAACTCTTTACTTGTATGGTTATTCTAAAGTTGTCCCTAGTCGAAGTTCATGTGAGGACACACGTGAATAATGGATTGGCACATGTATCGGTTGATGACCATGTTTCACAGGTCATAGACATGGAGATGTCAAACCAATAATGTGGACACATGTTTAGAACATGGGGTTGGACCGACCCAACATGAGACATAACAATTATACTTATGGTTCTCTCTCTACACAATGTGTACGCCTTGTCCTTAGACCTGAGATTGTCGCATGTACTTGAGATGTGAATCGACCTACTTAGGGGCTATCAAACGCTACTCCGTAACTCGGTAGTTATAAAGATAGCTTTCGGGTTTGTCATGAAGCATGCTGCGAGGCATGGTCAGTCGAGATGGGATTTGCCCCTCTCTACCTGAGAGAGATATCTCGCCCTCGAGTGATCGGATCCGAAATGCATGGCCATGCTACTTAAAGTTAAGAGTTAACCTAGTAAGGGATTCCGGATCACAGGATCGAAAAGAGTGGTCAGCTTGAAGCTCACCAAATATCGTGAGGCAAAGGGATTGGCATGTACATAAAGTTGTGATGGTTCGTCCGATATGATCTTTGTGTATGTTTAGGAGTTGGCACGTCTTGCTAGAGGTCGCTACAACTATTGACCGAGTAGGTATACTCGCGTCATGTCTAAACATACGTAAACCTATAGGGTCACACACTTAAGGGTGAAGCCTAATTCGGATTGGATCCGGTTAGATCGGGTATTGAGTCCTAATGGGCCTCCATTCGTAGAAGCCCATTGTAAGGACGTCTATAAAGGAGGGCAAGGGCGCACGAGGTTGAGAAGAGAATTCGTGACCTCCTCAAACCACGGCCGCCACCCTCCCACGCCTGGTCGCCGCGCGGATCTAGTAATCCGCGTGCGTCGCTCCTCCCGTGCGTGTGGATACTTATGGCGCGCCGCATCCGTAGCGTTTGGACGAACCGCAAGAGAGGAGTTGTACATGGGGCGCGCGGCGTGGGCGAGGAAGTAGTACGACTACTCGCTCCGACGCGTCTTTGCATCAACTTAGTACGACTACTCGCCCGACGTCTTTGCATCGCCTCCGCACTGCGCGTCTAGTGGTAAGACCGTAATCTATAACTGCAGTGATCGTGGTTTACGGGTAGAATTTTTTTTAATTTGCGCTAGTGTAGCCTACCCGTAGCCCTTCACTAACACACCTCCCGCTGCAGGTTCCCCTTCTTCCTCCTCTCCTGAACTGGCTGATTCCACATCCTCCTCCTCCTCGCTTTCCTGCACCTGGTTCTCAAGGTACTCGTGACAGTCAACCCGCGTGGCCCACCACCTCTCCGCACCTTCATTCGGCTGAAAATTCTCCGCGCGCCTCCGCAGGTCCCCATCTCCCATTGATTCATTGCCTCCTTCTCCTTCACCAGCATCTTCATGACCGCCGGAGAGTAATGCAGGATCTGCATCTCCGCCGGCACCAGTAGAGCCACCCATGGCAGATGATTCTGTCCTCTCCACGAATTGAACATACACCATTGGCCTGGCATATATCAATGCGTCTGGGTTGCACACGACCTCCATGTAGTTCGCCCATGAAGCGTCGCTCGTCACCTTTATAAGTTGCCACACTGTCTCCCCTGCAGCACCTCCAACTATGGCATACACTGCCTCGATCCGTAATTTGTTCCTTACGGTGTCCCGATCGAATGCGGAACGCACGCATCTCCGTAGCTCCAACAGGCTCATGGTGTTCAGATTGCGTGCGGATCACGATCGGTCACAATTATTCAGTGCCTGCAGTCGGCCCGTCCCGCACGACACCACTTCCATACAACACGAATAAGTCTTGGATGTCATCCATAGCGTACCTAACATAAGTGCATACTGAACCCTCTTAGCATATATAACATACAACAACTGTACCTTCATACAGTACCTACTGCCTACCACATACAAGCGTACCATTTATGGAGTGCGCTACCAAATCTCTACATAAATCAAATTAGTAATGTAATTGTATTTTTTTAATTTATTTGCACCGCGCACTAACAAATTCCTACATAAATCAAATTTTAGTGAAAATCAAATTACATTTTTTAATTTCCCTCCTATTTTTTTATTATTATTCTCCCAATTAATTCACTAATCCAGCAACTCATTTTTCATCATTTTTTACTCATGAAATCTTATATTGATCAAATAACTACATTTTTTGCTAATCTGTTAGTTGCTCTACGTTTCTACTATTAGTTCCTCTACATTACTAGTACCCAACAATGTGTTCATATATGCAAGGTTACACTTCAACATATATTTTTTCAAAGATTCACATGCAGCTCCTTATTTCTAGCACCTAACCATTGTTTTAACAATTGCGCCATCTGCTCTAACTACTACAGTATAAAAATTTGTTCACATCATATAAAAATACAATACACTACAACTACTTGTTTTAACGCTTACGTTAATGATGTGCTAATCAATAACAATAACAACTACAGCCATCTGCATTCACTAAAACATTATACAAAATGTTTACGTTAATGACATGGTAATCACTACCAATAACAATATAGTCACACGGGGATGATATTTACCTTTTCTTGAAGCTCACGAGGCGATCTACAACTTTCACAATTGCTAAAACTTCAAATCACCAGTGCAAATTACTCCAAATCCTGTTATCATTTTTTTAATATTACTATTCATAAGAGCAGTACAAAAATTCTTCACATAAAATATAAAATACAATACACTACAACTACAAACATTTTATCAAAAAAATGCAATATACTACAAACATTTCACATTATAGTGGACAACAACAGTACATAATTTAATCAAATAAAATATAAAATACAACACGGTAATTACAAAAAATATACACATATGCAGAACATATACCAAACGTTTACGTTAATTACAGGCTAATCACTATAATAACATTATATACGCATGGAGATGATATTTACCTTTTCTTGAAGCTCACGAGACGATCTACAACTTTCACAATTGCGAGAACTTCAGATACCTTCAAAAATTACTCCAAATGCCGTGTTTGCCGTTCTTCGTTCCTTCACTATCAACACCCTCTCTTGCTCCCTATCTTCCTGCTTCTCTGTCTAGCGCAAATGCAAACTCATGAAGCCTTGAAACGCAGCACTCTCGTCCTTTATCGCGAGATGCACAACGCCATATGCGTGAATGAAGTAGGGGCCGGTTCTCGATATATGCGAGAGAATGAACGCGTGTAAAATATTGCACAAAGCAGCAACACGCGTATGCATGCAGGAAATAAAGGAGAAGAATGCAGCACGGGCGAGGAATCCCGCAGAAAGAAACGAATTCACGGGCGAGGAATCACGCAGAAAGAAAAATGCACAAAGCAGGCGGGGTTGATGGGGCGTGGCGCAAGTGGTGCGGTCTCCACCGCACCACCACCCGAGTGGTGCGCTCGGCGCCGCACCACTCGCCCGACGTGACGGCCAGCAAATGGTGCGGTTGGGGACCACACCACTCGGGTGTGGTGCGCTCCCCGGCCACACCACATGCCACGTGTCGCCTTCCCGTTAATCGTGCGGTCGTTTGGGGGCTACTTTTGGAATTGTGTTTTCAGCGCGGCTATTTTTAAAATTAACGACAGCAACAGTACTAGAAACGTCCAAATTTCACCAGGCGCGCGGAGGCGGATGCACAGCTATGCCTTCTTCCTCGACGAGTCCATCTCTTCCTCGGCCATCCGTACGGTCTCACAGGGCATGGAGACTATTGCACTGCACGGACGGCCGCGAGCTGCCACGCCCCGTGGGGCGCGCGCGCTCTGGGAAGGGATGGGCTATTGGGATCATGGGAAACCCCGCGAACCGCCACGAGTTCATGGGAGCCGTTAGATCAAGCTTTCACGGCTTGGATCGAGGAGGAAAGAGCGTCGAAGGATTCTTCCAGAAAAGCCCTTGTGTTAGTTCCAGTTGTCATTTATAGCGTCGATCTGGATCGCGTTGGATAATCGCGATCCA
Source organism: Dendrocalamus sinicus (assembly GCA_036346575.1). Classification (NCBI taxonomy): domain Eukaryota; kingdom Viridiplantae; phylum Streptophyta; class Magnoliopsida; order Poales; family Poaceae; genus Dendrocalamus; species Dendrocalamus sinicus. The sequence goes on along the minus strand of JAYEVI010000321.1, from coordinate 121,416 downwards.
TTCTTTGGTTCCCGTAAGTCGTTTGATCACACGTGTGCGGCTCAGATGGATAGAGAAAATAAGTTTCCGGAAGAACAAGAATGGCAAGTATACGAGAAGCGAAGAGGAGGATTAGTTGAATTTTTTAAATAATCAATTTTTTTATTTTGAATTATAATATTATACCTACTTTTTTTTTTATTTTTTTTGCAGTTTTGATCATATATCGCTCCATGGTTGGGCGACTTGGGCTAGTCGTTTAACCGTTGGGTGACACGTGGCCAAGTCGCCTAACTGTTCACCCAACCATTGGGCGACAAGACACTTAAACGCTCAATGGTTGGGTGACTAGGGGGTATACCCCCTTGCCATGCGTGGCCACCCAAGCATAGAGCTCATTTTGCTTCGACCGCTGAGAGAAAAGAGAGAAAGGGAGAAGAGAAAGAGAGGAGAAAAGGAGAAGAGGAAAGACAAAAGAGGAGGAGAAGAGAGGACAAGAGAGGAGGAAAGAAAAGGAGGACAAGAGAGGAGGGAGGGAAGAAAGGAAGAAGGGAAGAGAGGAGGAGGGAAAGAGAGGAAGAGGGATTTGCGCATCAACAACAATGAGTTTTCTATTTTTTCTATTTATTTTTTAAACATGATAGGATAGCAACTGAAATAATTAAATTTGTACTTTAGAAAGTAACATCAATTTTGTTGTTAATAATTGTATGATCGTTTAGATCGCTCTGTTGTGTATTTGAAGGCCCAGTTAATTTTGTTAGTCGCTTATAAATTGTAGAAACCCCGTAATAAGTTTTCTTAATTTTTAGAATAATTAATAGCCATAGAAAGATTTGAAACTGTTCATGATTATTAGAATAGCACGTGCCAATTTAAAATAGTACGCAATGATTTAAGATTATGCGTAGCGATTAAAATTGTACGCGGTGATTTAAATAGCATTTGAGTCATAAAAATCCGCAAATGATGAAAATAAAATTCAGATATCCCACAGGGATGCCTTACCATATGTGAAATCGATTAGGAATGATTTGAAGAATTTCCAGAGCTACACTATTAATAAGTAAACCGATAATTATGTCATAATTGCTAACTTCAAATTGATTTGCATATATGACTCACGACCTTGGTGGTTCGGACTAACCTTTTGGCCTGCTAGACCCGCAGCACCACACGAGCCATCATGTCCTGCATCCTAAGGCGCGGGGATGAGGAGACCCAGTTAGGGGTGGTCCGTACGCGGACACCCCGACGGGCTTAGAGACTATACTCACGCTGGAGAGACAAGTTTATGTACAAACTATGGCATGTCTTTTTATGATATTTGCGATATGTACTTACTTCTTCGTGCTTTGTAGGCTGAGCGATGCCAGCTTTCTACTTTTCATGCATATGGTGGAGGCCACCGATGAGGACGACGCTCCAGTCAAGGAGGTCGGGAAGGTCCAGGTTGGTCCGGAGCGGTCACGATGGTTCCCATTCGACCGGTCGTTGCTGACAGCTCTGTTGGACCAGTAGCGGCCCGAGACACACACCTTCCACCTCCTATTCGGGGAGATAGCGCCCTCTCTATAAGACTTCACGATGCTGCTCGGCCTGCCTATCACGGTCGAGACTGTCTCTCCAGTGGATGCACCTACCAACTGGCACGACAACTTGTTGGGTAGGTTTGAAGGGGTTCTTCTGGCCGAGGTCATGACAGCGTACTGCGCCTTTGCAGCGTGACAGAAGCATGGCCTGCCATGTGGTGGCTTTCGCAGTTCTGGGTACTATGCTATCTATTTTCTTTGTTTAGCGATGCATTATCTTTGACATATGATGGGCTTACTATTTTTTCATTTGTGCACAGGTCGAGCGGATGGACCCGAACGCCAATGAGTACTAGGTGTCGCGGCACCTTGAGGCGTATTTGCTGTGGCTGTTTGGTTGGGTACTGTTTACCAGCAGCTACGATAACTCTGTTGATGCCCACCTTGTGCGGTATGCGAGGGGCCATCGCCGACGGGGACGAGGTGCACTATACCTGGGGATTAGATGTACTTGCTGCGACGTACCGTGGCATATGCGATGCTTGCCATAGGACAAGGATGAATCCTGTTATCACAGGCTGCCCCTTCTTATTGCAGCTGTGGTCGTTCGAGCGCTTCCCCCTCGAACGGCTGATGCTGCTCGACAACGGCTCGTACTGCGCGGACATGTACTACCGGGGGTGCCATGGACCAGCCTATCGCAGGGTCCCTTTGGTGTTGTAGATGGGTACGTACTCTCTTAAATCTTTACTATATGTGTATTATGGGTCATTCTTTGTAACCACTATTTTGACTCGTAGGCACAGTTTGCACACATGCAGATCACCCGTGCGTATGACAACTTCGTTAAGCACCTCGACCGCCTCACCGCTAATGATGTGCTTTAGGAGCCATACTTTGGTCAGGAGATGGCGGACTGCGCCCTCCGCCAGGCTCTCGTCACTGTGCTTGTGTGACCAGGTGTACTGGCTCACGCGGAAGAAGCTCGTCTTCGGTGTGTTCGTCGAAGACTATGTGGTGCACAAGGTGATGCACCAGTTCGGCCTTCGCTAGTTTGTTCCTATCCCTGTAGGGCGTCGAGTGCTTGACTCGACCCACGCGTGAGTTACACATAACATATGTCCCTATATTTTTTCTCAGTTTTGTTATGATGCCTTCTAATTACAGTTGTATGTTTCACACGCATAATACGAGGGGTGGTAGCGGGATGACCTAGGCCACGAAGATGGCACTGTGGGTGGCGGAGTGGGCTAGGCACTCCAGGACTTCGTGCAGGAGAGCACCACGTATGATCTCAGCACGTACGATGAGTACCTACATTGGTGTAGACACGCACCAGGCTGGTGCGTGTCGTTGACCCTCCCCCGGCTCACATACTAGCACCGACCGATGTGTACCCCATGCACTTAGTGCGGAACTTCACCCTCGCGGTACGTATTCTCGTGTTTGAAAGTTTCAAGGTATGGTTACCACAATTATGATTTTGACGCTTTTATGTACTTCTTGCAGACGGACATCACCGTTGAGATCGTGGGGGACATTGGGTTGATCGTGGACAGGGTCGCCTGTGGTTTGGAGGTGACGCACGACGAGCTTCTGCACGTTGTCCATCAAGTCTACAAGAGGGCGAGGGGTCATCGTTTGGGACGCTCCTGGAGGTGGTCACTTCAACGCGTGCACCAAGGCCACCATGTCTTGCAGCTTAGGTAGAAGGCATCGGAGGGCCACGTGACTACCCCCAGGCACCGCCACCACCGTCGCCGGGCTAGGCCAGAGGGTCAGCGTGGGCACGTACCTGCACACCACCACCGTCGTCGTCCATGGACCCTACCTGCCATCGGTAGGGCAGCACACGCTGTTCGACCAGGGCCAACTGATGGGTACGACAGTTGGCTACATGCTATGGCTTATGTGGAAGGTACGTTTTATCTCTTAAGGTTTTTTCGCGTTGATATATTGCACGAGTAAATAATACATGTCCTTCATGTATGATGCACTAAGCAGGAGTTCGGCTATCCCCCACAAGGATCTCCTAGTTGATGTGAGTGATTTCGTAGCGGATGACTCGGTGGAGGTCCTTTCTGGGTCACAGCTCAGTAGGAGTCCCGAGGTGTTGGAAGCACGGGTCAGCAGAGCTCCTGACCGCCTCATCCTGTTGGGGGGCCGACACTCTATGCTGAGGAAGCCTAAACGAGGCTATACGGACGACCACCGACCAGGGGTGGGACGTGGCAACGACAAAGGAGGTGTTGCAGGCAGTGTAGCTATTGGCAAGTAATGGGTCTTCCTTCTGCTTTGTGTATTTTCTCGTTGTGTACGTATTTTGCTTTGTCTTCCTCCATGTACGAATTTTCTATTGCATCCTAATATCACTTACTTTTGTACTTACTAGTCCTTGCTATCTCAATCGTTTTCACAAAATTCTTCAGAAAATTTATCGTACTACAATATATGATGATCGCAAAATGTTATTGCGAGTCTAACAGAGTTCATACCATTCACAATCTGCAAAAATCACAAACGGATTAACTGACATTATCTGCTCTTTTATTTCAAAAAGGAAATAACTTACAAACAAGATTTGTTAAATGTATTACAATAATTGTTATTTACCCCACAATTATTTCTATCGGAATAATAAAATAATTATATTATTTTTTAAAATCACTCAACCGTTGGGCGACTTGCCACGTGTCGCCCAACGGTTGGGCGACTAGCCCAAGTCATCTAACCATGGAGCGATATGTGGTCAAAACTGTAAAAAAAATAAAAGCAGATATAATACTGTAATTTAGAATTAAAAATTGTTTTTTTTAAAAAAAAATCAGGATTATTTCGTGGGCGCTCAACACAGCCCGTGTTTATGACTTCGACTCGAACTAAGCCTGAATGTTTCTGACGGCAGCATCGACATGCATGCTTGTCAGCTTGTAATGGTGCTGACTGCTGAGGAAGAACAAGCGATTTTGGTCTACTAAGCATGTCATGCCTCGGAGTGTGGTTTTGTATGTAAAAAATGTATGGTTAACTTTGTTCTTCCTTCATATCATCGACGTAATCCTCTGGTCTAATAGTTCCATTTTAGGACATCTTCTGACAAAGAAATCGGGTTCAATTGTGCAGCAGTCTCTGAGCTTAGTTTTCATTTTGTTGGCAACGTTCCAAGTTGCTCACTTGCATTGCATTTCGCAGAACATATGAGGTGACCTTGTTCAAAGTGGAGACTGCAATTGGACCTCTTATATCTGTAAACTAGTAGCTTACCAGAGAATCTGAAATTCCTCACTGACATGTGAGTTTTTTTTTCAGAGAAAACCTGACCGAGTATATAAAGCTTTTTTTTTTCGAGAACATGCCGGAGGTCGTCGTATCTTTTGTATTAAGGAGAGAAACAAATAACAATTTATAAAGCTCAATACGATACATCAAATAAGGGTTTCATTTCAAGAATTTCACGATGCATCTGTTGAAAAAGAATTATATTGTTTTGAGCGTGCATAATCTTCATTTTGCAAGTGTTTCTGAGAAGAATGTTAAACCAAATATGGTTAGTGACTGGTTAGACTTTGATCAATGTGCCGGACGAATGCTTACTTTTGTACATTAACGGGGCCTGAATTGGGCAATGTTCTTTTATAAAGCACAATAAGGTTACTGTTTTGAGTCATGAACTTCAATTCGGAACATCTGCAGGATCCATGGTTCTTATTACCGGCCGATTTTCGGCTGGTAACCAGAAATACCGGTTTTACCGATGACCCTAGGTAAAATTTCAAATTAGCTCAAAAAACTTATTTTGCATGAATTTTGTCAAATATAGAAGAATTTTTGTGAAATTTATTTTAAAAATTTTGGCCGATTTATTCAACTGATTTTTGGCTGATTTTTTAAATTAAAATGTTAATTTGAAAATTTCGGCCTGAAATCCTCTGAGATTTTCCGATTATCGGTCATCTCGGTGTTGTCATCCCCGTTAAAATTTTAAAGCCGGTAATGAGAACCTTGGCAGCATCCAATTCCCCTTGTATCCTCTTTCAACTGAAAAACGATCTCAATGTCATGTCGAACTAAACTAGGATTTACAGTTAAGGTTCGGTGGTTTCTAACGAATCCAACGGATGGTTTCGCCTTGTGCAGCATTTGCCTTTGCGTTTGCCCAAGGGCGAAGTTTCGGCAATTGTTCTTCCGATATCTGCAAGAACCTTAAGCGTAGAACCTAAGAATAAACTAGTCAAAAACATCAGAACCTCAGAACGATACTGCCCTTTATACCCAAAGCTTTCTTTACAGCACACATCTTACATATACAGGGAACTGATTCGGGAGAAGCATACTGAAAAAGAGAAAAGTGTCCATAAAGAACCAAGGGGGGGGGGGGGCTTGGTGCCATTTGAGGGTCTATTCAAATTGACTTTTAGTTCTACCTTTTGTTTAGAAAAACCAAAAGCCAATATAAATACCTAGCTTCTGCATTTCTCTCACTCTAATCTTGCTTTGGGGACATAAGGCAGGGAATCACGAGCGTATTATGTACCCCACTCCTCTCGCTCCCGTCTCACACACGTATTTCTCCCTCATTTCCCTGTTGCTCGTTCTCTCCTTCTAAAAACACTTCTTTCAGTTATTACTATTTATTTTTAATTAAAAGCTAACAATAGTTAATATGAAAATGACCTGAGTCTGCAACACATTCTGTTTACTTTTAGCTACACATCTTCTGATGCTATCCTCTCGAACACAGTAGTTTTATTTGGGCTTGTGCTTTGCTCAAAGATGTAACATGAACAACAGTTGTCCGGAAAGGCTGTGCTTTTTATAATGCAGCAGTTAGGCCATTACTATTCTTCTGTGATATAATTGACCCTTTTCTTTCTTCAGAGGTGATGAAGCATTCTGCAGCAGTGAGTGCTGGTACCTGGAGATGCTTTTCGACAAAGCAGTAGACAATTTGCGCTAGCTAATGAATGAATGGGTCATTTGATGAGACAATTTCAGCGGAAGAGAAGACTTGATAGTGAAAAACTGAGATGATATTTCTTTTTCCTTTTTGTTTTCTCTACTTTGCAAGATTGGATGCTGTTTTTGGCCATGGAGAAGGCAATGATTTAGTCTTTTGCGGATTAAAGACCTTTGCCCACTTTTGTAAGAGGTTGAAGATTGATGATGGTTTGGGCTTTTTCTTTATGTGATTTTCCAGTTTATTCCAATTTGATGCACTTGTTCTATCCTTTCACGCAAGTTATGTTTGGCAAGCTATGTAGGAAGCCATATCTTAGTATAAGCTCATAATGTACTCTGAAATAAATTTGTTTAGTAAACCATTAGGAAAACAAAATGATCTCCTTGGTTAAGAGTTTCATTTGGTGGAAAAATAATTGTTGTGTAACCATCATATTGTGTGTATTATCACTACCAAAATCACAGCATGTTGTTTACTAGTCAAAAGAGAAGATGGACAGAAGAAATACACCTTTTTAGTGATTCAGGAAACAAAAGAAGAGCTAGGGTGAGTAGCCATCCTGAAAACTGGCCTAATAGGGTGTTGTTTCTGAAAATGGATGGTCTTCACTTGTTCAGTAGAAATCCTAAACATGCCCGGTATTTCTAATCTTGCAAAGGTTGCATTCATCGTGTTTAGTAATATGAGAGATTATACATTATAGTAGTGATCAGTGATGTGCAATGTTTCTAATTACAACCAGTAATGTGAATCCTGATTACAATATATTTACAGATTAGTCATACATAGTTCAATCTTTCTGTGAGGATAGGGCAGTCTTATAGAAACACTCATTCTACCATTTAGGCTTCCATGATAACCACACACCTAAGTTAAGGTAATTGCATCACCCTCCTGAATTTTTACTGAACATATCATTTTACATATTTCTCCAAGTTTTACTTCCTATTTTGCATCATATACTCTTAGTAGTACGGTTGTAACATAGCTTGATCATGGATTGCTTTACTTTTGGGTAATAACATTTGTTTTACGCTTTTGACTTCGCTCTAGCTATATTTAATTTTTTTCGGAGTTTGACATCTCAAATATATTTTTTTATGGGTATATGAAGATACCCACATCAAACGTTGCGAATCTCAAAGCAAATCAACGGGTATTGATATGGGTGCCTAGGCACCAAGGTGCATGAAAATTACATAAGGCACCTGGGTCTGGGTGCCTAAGCACCCACATCAAGAACCGTCCGATACATGTGTATGATTAATTTTTTTGAGTTTAGGTATGGAAATGTTTTATACCCTTGATATATTTATAGTAAGTAAGTTTTGAACTCAGTTCAAACTAGTTTGAACTACTTTTGAGTTCAATGCGACTACAGTGAGTATATACCATAAAAATAGTTCAAACTAATTAAACTGAATTTGAATTTAATTTTTTTCGGAGTTTGACATCTCAAATATACTTTTTATGGGTATATGAAGATACCCACATCAAACATTGCGAATCTCAAAGCAAATCAATGGGTATTGATATGGGTGCCTAGCCACCAAGGTGTTTCATGCACCTTGGTGTGTGTGTGTTTATATATATATATATATATATATATATATATATATATATATATATATATATATATATATATATATATATATATATATATATATATATATATATATATATATTGCGTGTTAGCATCTCATCTTTAGTTGCGCAAGGCAAGAATATTACTGCCTTCCAAACCCTACTTCTGCAACCTTACATTCACCTATAAAATGTCACACGTAATGCAGCACACATCATATTCAAAGTTCCAAACCAACAGCAATAGACTTGGAACACTGAAACACGCACACACTTCGCAAGAAGCACAGCCGTCGTCAGCCATGCCGCCTTACCGTCTGCCGATGTACCGCCGGCAGAGCCCGGCCGTCCGGTGCGTGCACTTCCTCTGCTCGGTGCTGCTCACGCTCGTCCTCGTCGGCGGCATCGTCCTCTTGGTGCTCTGGCTCAGCCTCCGGCCGCACCGGCCAAAGTTCTTCCTCGCCGACTTCTCCATCCCCCACATCAACCGCCAGTCCGGCCCGGCCAACCTGCCGGTGAAGTTCACCGTCGCCGAGCACAACCCCAACAAGAGGATCGGCATTTACTACGACGCCATCTACGGGAAGGTGTACTACTACGACCAGCTCGTCGCGTCCGGGCCGGTCATGTTCCCGTTCTACGAGGCGCCCAAGGGCGACACGCCGGTGCAGGGCGAGCTCACCGCGGCCGGGCCCACGCCGAGCGACCCCGCGTGGCAGCGGTTTGCCGGCGAGGTGGCGGCGGGCAGCGTCGAGCTGCGGCTGATTCTCAACTCGACGGTGAGGTTCCAGGTGAAGCTGTGGGACACCAGGGAGCACCGCATGAAGGTAGACTGCGAGTTAAGGCTGCGTGGGGATGGCACGCTCCAGCTGGAGGACAGGAATAAGCGGTGTGCGCTCTATTTCTAGACTTCTAGTGGATCATCAAACACCTCCTTAAATTTCTCTCTGATTTTTTTTCTTTTGTTCCTGCACATTGCTTATTATACGTTTCTAATATTTGGATTTGGGGTAGTGTTGCTGATTCTTTTTACCTTTTGTTGACATATGTATTTGTGACTAGTGTACATTTTACTAAACTTTGTGATCGTTGTAATACAAGTGTAATAATTGAAAAGAGTACTGAATCGTGGCTCCAAAGGTCTAACATATAAAAGGCGACGTCGATCAATAATAATTCAAAACCCAATGTAAAAAGTTGAAAATAGGAACGATACCGGTTAAAATAGCTCGTTAATTATTCTGGCCAGCCAAACCTGCCAATATAGGTGCCTTTACGCACCTTACCCCTTCTATTTTTTGGGGGAGATGAACTCCTGTTGTACCTCTTGCTTACTAAACAAATCATATCGAATCAATAATCACATGGGATTAGACAAGGTTATTCACAATTTATAAAGTACCATAAAAATGATCAAGGTTCATTATCCGCGTGAAGCAGAGGGTAAATATCAACATAGCATCTCCTGAGAAAGCACCTAGCTTATGTGTTAACAGTTAACACCAACCAATCACAAATTATTAAAATCTATAGCCAAGCATACATGCAAATGTTCTCTTTCTTGAGAAGTACATGCTACTGATTCTGTCAAACTGTGAACAAATTTACAACACAAAACTGCGGTGCTCATTTCCACGTGTCCCAGACTCACTTTAGGATGATTAAGGGATTACAAGGCAACTAAAGGGTTAAACCCTTCTACTCACCAACAGCACCAGAGTTGATTGACATCTATTTAGTTTTCCTCTAGTCTCCTCAACACAGATTCAGCAAAGATACGCTGCCTGAAAAATCGAAAAGCTTATTAGAAATTACGTAAATTTAAAAATTGTTAACTGGTTGTAGTTTAGTTCTATAATTTGTGTGTGTGTGTGTGTGAGAGAGAGAGAGAGAGAGAGAGAGAGAGAGATGACGCACTTCTCTTCAGTGTGTTTGGGGCTAGGGCGGTTGTGTTTCAGATAGCCATCCCATGGAACCTTCTTAAGACCAGCTCTAGCAGCTATCATGTCCCTTACTCTGTGCAAAGCATTTCATTAAGTATGAAAAAATATTTTCTGACCCTTGATATTTCGTAAAAAAGAAATAGAAACCAAATTTATGTTACCTTTCAGCAAACTCAATTGCTGTCTCCCCTTCCTTCAGATACTGAGGCTCCAAGTACCAAACATCACACACAACGGCCCATGATGTCATAAGTCGAACCAAGTGCATTGTAAAAGATTGCCTGATAAACATTTCATGTGAAGTAATTACGTGAAATATAGAAGGTAAGTGTGAGCAAAGTAAATTCATGTAGTTGTTTGTATTCCTCACTTCTTACTATTCCAGAAGGCGTCAACAAATATTTTATTATATTTGATAGCTATTGGACATACAGCACAGCCAAGCTCAAAAGCACCCTGAAAAATACAAACAGAGAAAAAAATCCAAATCATGGTATTATCATGGTCAAGAACAACAAATGTCAACATATGCCATGCAAAAGATGACTGATTTCCAACATCTGCTATCCTCTAACCATCTTGTGTATATGAGAAAAGGGAAGTCTTTATATTTGCTTTCTACCAGGAAAACTTCACAATTATATAATAAACAGCTAAAAAAAGGATGATGTATCAACACCATAAGTATGCTGAGGGTAGGCTTTTTTATTAGAATCTCACAAAGAATGGAATTCTGAATTCTCCCTTGAAGAAACTTTCCATAATGTAGCATATTCAAAGTCATTTTTATGGCCATTAAAAAAATAGGGTTTACCATTTTACCTTTTTGAACATGACAGTGTACTGGTTATTAACACATGTTCCTTCCGGGAAAATCAAGAGAGGATTGTTGTCTGGATGTTGAACATGATCTCGCAACCTGATAAAAGAATTCTCTGAATAAAACGAATGTTTTAACAGATAGGATTGCAATGGGGGAAAATCTTACTTTTTAGTGACTACTTCACGATCCTTAAGATCATTACGGTTAAACCAGATGCAACCCACACTTTCTAAGATAGTCTTCTGAATAAATCCTGCAAAAAGGGGAGAAAAGAATAGATAAATCAACAATCTAGCATTGGAAGGTAACATAAAACTAGAAGAGAAGTTTCTGAAGAATGCAAAACTGACCAACCCATCCAGGATGCTTTTGCATAATGACAGCAAATGCTGTCATCTGTTCCAGAATAATGAAATCTATCATTGATGTATGGTTTGCAACAAATACCTGTTGTAATTAGAAGAGAGATGCAAAAGTATTCATCATAATCAGAATTAAGTAAGACTTAAGGAAGCAATGATGCTTATATATAAGAACGACATGGACCTACAGATTGGTTCTCCACAAATGTTTGCATATACATTGGAACAATAAACCATCTAAAGTGAAAAAACAATACAATAACATGGCACAGGGCATGCATATATTCCATAACGAGAAGACCGTGATGGAAAGGATATCTTGTGCTAGATTTCCAAGGCGAAATTTCATTGGAACAAGGCTAAGGTCAATACATATTATGTTTTGCAACTCAAAAGTGCGGGGGATTGCACCTCTCTGTAATGTTCTTACATGTGCACAAATCACTCAGAAATGAGTTAACAGGACAAAAAATGGTAACCTGGTGAGGTCGTGTGCTTGGGCGTGGTCCGTGATACTTGATCACTCCAGTCCAAGAAGCAACAAAAACACTGCACATCATTTCAACCAGCTTTCTCTGCATAAAGTTCAAAACAAATGAATGTAAGTAAGAACCCAAAAAGTAAAAAAAAAAACATCACATTGATGTGAACAAGAAATGGTGTAAAACAAGCAATTAGGGGACTAGAAAAACTGAATAGACTATGAGAAACCACACAACACCATGAAAATTGTTGAAAGATATTTTTGTGTAGTCAAACCAAAACAAACAATGATTTTGGTCAGAAGTAAAATATTAACATCAATAAAAAACAATGCAGAAAGAAGATATGGGACCTAATGGACTAATGGTAGTAGGGCCAAACAGCTTGACCTATATGTGGGCTTATGCCCCTTCAGAGAATCTAACGCCAATTGCAATGACTTATGTTGCATATGAGTACATTTGAGTGCATAAGCTGAGCTCATTCAAAATGCTTTTAAAGATCATCCAATAAGCTAGCTTACTAGGCTTATGGGTGGGTTTGGCTCCACTTTTGCTTTTGTTCTTCACTTTTATGCTACAGTAACTAGCTTTTAAATTGTGCATCTTTTTAAGGCAAGGTCTACAATTCGATTGTAGTAGACATTATACCAAGTTCGGCTATACCGGCTAAAATCGTATGTAACTGTTTCTCTCTTCGTACTGTCTCTCGTGAATAGCCAGAATTCAAAAACCATAAGCCAAAAGCCACAATTACAGCCCAAAAGAACACACCCTATAATATATAACCACAATAAGCTGACTTTAAGGATAAGCATGAGCCAGTACCACATAGATTGCTTGTAGGTGCTTTTAAGAGTACAGATAGTTACTACCCCCAAGGCAAACTCCCTTGAAGACATCATTGGAAAAAGGATGAACTGATGGATTCCTAATCGTAATTAAACTGAAGTACGTACTAGGGAAAGGGAAATGATCTCAATCCCTAAAATTCAGCATCAATACCCCGTAATCATTTGAAGCTGGAAGGGAACTTTGCAATAGCGTGTTATTAATTCAATATCATCCCATTTTTCAGATTGGAGGCATACAAAGACATGCACTAATGTGCCACATTCACCCACCCAAAAATACCTATAATCCGTACAAACCGCAAGAACCATGGACATGCATGCCCATCCACTGCCACATGGACATGCGTACACATTTGACGCTCAGAGCCTCAAACAGAAATATAACTTGCATGTTCCTATCAGAGGGTGAAATTAGCACATAAAAAGTGCAGCACGGGTGAACTCCTCAGTCCTCACATTGGAGCAAATGGCTCCCTTCTGTTGTAGAAGGTTTGCAGCCTCATTTTGTGGGCAGAAGTGTTTTATGGCCACAATATATTTAAAAGGGCTGGAACTAACAGCAAATGAGGTAGTATACATTGAAATAAGCACACATCTACAACCAGAAGCTGACATAGATGCATGGAGATAAAACAGCTCACCTCTATTTTACTTCTCAGCTTATTTTGCCCTTTCAATAGGAAATGCACGGGGAAAAAGGCAGCAAAGAATGCTATCCATCCTACTGTAAGTGTTAAGAACCTGGTACATAATTGAGTTATCAGATGACAATGATTCAATGTTCAACAAAAGAAAACAACAAAGGCAGGATAAGCACTGGAGAAAATAACTTTCAATACCACTATACATGCATAAGTATAGAGAAGACCAATGTTTCTCTGCAAATTTTTTACATAAAATTCAATTGAAATTCCCAGTAAAAAGCTTGTATTGAAGTATTTATATTGATTTTTGTAAAAGAATGTTGGAGAAGAGAAGTCAGAGGGAACACGGAAAAAGTTACAGGCATCAAAGGAAAAAATGTGATTACATTTACAGACACAAGAAGGCAATGATAAATAAACCAATGGGATTGTGATTGACCAAAAAAAAATCGTAGCAGGGTTAAAAAAGAAATCCATTTCTTTCTAGTACTGCATTACACTAAAATTGAAGTTTCCAAATTTCTCTTGTACAAATCAACAAGGCAGAACAACAAAACTGTTAGAAAAGGAGGGTTTGCAGAGTCTTAACATATCAAATCAAAGAGGAAGAATAATACAAACACTTCAGATAAGTATAAGCAATATCCCAGAACTGAATATGAAGGTCAGACCAAAACATTCAAGTACCTCAGAGGAAAGAGTATTCCATATCTTATTACTACCCCCAAGCACCATAATGGGAACAAATAAATGTTCCAGTTCCATGGCTCTGGAGAATTTGACTTAAAGCAACGTGTGAACGAATCCTGCATATGTGTAAACAAAAGCAATAAAATATCTAGACACCTTCAAACAAATAAAGAACGATAATGATGATGATGATGATGATAATTGTCCTATTTATACCATACCACAACTAAAGTCACATATACACATGGTCCACAAGATATGAAATAAAGATACGGCAGATGTCAAGTCATAAACACAACATCTTTGCACACTCAAATTATGTGCACCTCAAACATCAGGTAGTTTGCATTCTAACCATTTCCTGGCCACCGACATATACATACACAAAAGATGCTCAAGTTTATATCAACATGGAACAGGAACAAGACTACGAAGAAATATTTCCATGTTTCATTTTACACTTTAACTAAGGCAGATTTACCCACAGAGCTTAGTTGACAATATTGACAAAAAAACTAAGCCTTTTGAGTTAGTTAATCAACGCGACAACATAAATTACCATTAAATCTTTAAAAGTGTCATGAGCAGGGTTCGGAAAACCGGCGGTTACCGGCTGGTAACCGGATATCTCGGTGGGTATCGGGAAATGAAAAACTGGCTGAGTTTTTCAGAAGTACATTTAAATCTGTCAGTCTTTTGTGACTGCGTAATGCACCACCTAGATTGGTTTAAGTTTTTTTTGTGCTACATTACCTATTGTATGAGCTAAATATGCTTCGACATCCCAAATTCAATATTTTGGTGTTTTCCCGGTTTTTGGGCGGTAATCGGAACGGTTACTGGTTTCAAACACATTCCAAATTCAAAATTTAGATTCAAACTTTAAATGGTTTTTGGCCGGTTTTTCTGGTTACCAGCTGTCCGGCGGTATTCCAGGTTTTGGAACCTTGGTCATGAGCACAAACATAATGATCAACAGCTGACTGGCTCTTGACAGTTCCTCCAACATTAATCTAGAATGCACAGTCAAGAAATCCAGTGAACACTCAACCAAGCATGACTGGTTCTAGACATCTAGCAGGAGACATATGTTAACCCTTTCAATTGGGCAGGTGGCATGACATAGGGCCTGTTCTTTTCCTCCGAAGCTAGCGGCTTTTGGCTTTTACTACAATATCTAACTTTCAAACGGAGTATTTTCTCAAGACGGGGTCTACAAGTTAAACGATATACACGTTAAAAGCCCAACATCTGTACCATCCAAAATCGCAAGTGAGTATCTATCTCTCCGTAATCTGTACCGTAAACAGTCAAAATTCAAAAATTTCAGCCAAAAGCCATAAGCCGCAGCCGTTGTCAAACAGGCCCATAGTAGCTAAGCACCTACAAAGGAGGCTCACTCAGTCTTATTGAAAGCCTTAATAACAGATCTTTCAGCTTTACCTAATTGGTGAAAATGAATCCCGATGCGATTGCCAACTGGTAAGCAAAAGGAAAGGACGTTTCTTTAGCTTAACTTTGTGGATCCTAAAGTCCCAAAATCTACCAAAACTTTTTTTTTAAAAAAAAATTCCCAGGAAGATAAACAGAAAAACAATAAAAACACATAGTATTTCACTCTTTCTAATGAATGAAGGTATTGTTTTTCATCGAGTCATCTGGATTATTCACTATATATAAGATATAGGCTAGAGCTGGAGAGGTATTGATATAGAAAGGCTATAATTTCACTAAACGACCCATACTTTAACCCTCAAGGAGGCCTTAAAAGTTAAAACCAAAGGAAAATATACAGTACATCCAGCTAACAGTAATACACCGGAATCCTACAGAATTTCCAAGACCCAAGCACGGACTAAATCAAAACCACACAAAATTCAAAACTTATAAGACCTACACTCATTTCCACCAAATAATTGTTGTTATTACCAATAGAAAAGGCAAAAGAGGCTCGTTTTCTCCTTTTGCTAAATATTGCAAATCATAAGCCTATAAGCGTCTTCTTTGTTCATACCCCTTCACTAGAACAACATCAGCTAACCCGAAAATGCAAGGAAAAGAGATGATCAAAGATGCGCTGAACCACTCACATCGACGATGGCGCCCGCCGCCTCGGTGAGCACCGGCGAGATGTCCAGCAGATCGCGCCTGCACAAGCGCAGAAAAGGCCACCAAACGCCTCAAAAATCTCGCTAGATTCGAAATTAAGCCGAACTAGGGTTAAGAACAAGTGGCTAGGGCGATTACAGGTGGAGATTCCTGGGCGTTTCCTGCGGGAGCGAGTCGGAGGGTAGGTAATCCTCCAGGTTCGGGCGGTCCAGCTCCATATCCGCCGCCACCGACGACGACGCCATCTCCGCCCGCCGCTCGAGACCGCCGCCGGTGAGACGACGACGCCGAGGAGAGCTTCGCGATGGGGCGAGAGGCAGGCAGCAGGTGGGTGGAGGGCGTAATGAGGCGTGAGCCCAGCGAATTGACGTGTGGATCAACAAAACAGCGAAGGGGAGGGAGCGGCTCATAAACGAGTGGGCCCCACCGAGCAGGTAAGGGGCCATCAGCTAACTGACATGTGGGACCGGACCGTCACACACAGGTTTTGTTTGGGCTTGAGCAATGGCCCATTGGCCCGTATCGTTCAGTTCGGCCCAGATAGGATCCATAAAGCCTGGTGCTCTATGGTTGGTCGACTCGATAGTCGATACCCTTGCACATCCCCCGTCGCCAGTGCGCCCTCGCAGCAGCCACCATGGCGCCGCCGGCCAACTCCGGACACCTCGCGAGCGCTAAGAAGGCCGAGAAATCTAAGTCCAAGGAGGAGAGGAAGCACAAGAAGAATAAGCATGAGCGTGCCGCCGCCGACGAAGCCCCTGTCCCCTTCAACGACGCGCAGGACGCCAAGCGCAAGAATCGCAAGCGCAAGGACGGGCAGGAGGAGAAGGAGCACGGCAAGAAGCCCAAGAAGGAGAGGAAGGCTGAGGCCGAGGCGGAGGAGGTGAAGGGGGGAGACGACAAGATGAGGCGAGCGATGGAGGACGAGCGGTTCGCGGCGGCGCGGACCGACCCGCGTTTCCGGCCGATGCGGCGAAAGGAGGCGAAGGTGGCCCTGGACTCGAGGTTCAGCAGCATGTTGACGGACCCGAGGTTCTCTTCGTCCGCGGCGCCGGTGGACAAGCGTGGCAAGCGACGTAAGAAGCAGGCCAGGGAGAACCCCATGCTGCATTACTATCTCAACCAGGAAGAAGAGGAGGAAAAAGAGAAGGAAAAGGAGAAAGAGAAGTTGATTGAAGAAGATGAAGAGGAGGAGGTGGTGGAAGAAGAGGAGGAGCAAGAGGAAGAAGAGAGTTCTAGTAGCGACGAGGAGGAGGATGAAGATGAGAAGGACGACGACGGGGTTATGCTTCACTTCCAATTCTTCCGTTTTCCTTTCTCATATCTCAGTGACTAGTCTATGCTCTCCCAAAAACTAAATTGCACGTATCTTACAGCAGTATGGCTGGTAGTGGAATAGTGGGTGGATTCAAACCAAGGCTCAATTTGCTTTAAAGATTATGCTTTTCATTTCTTGGGAGAGCATTGAAGCAACTCCCTATGTTACCATGTGTGTGTTTCTGTAGCTGCGCATTTCAACACCGGTGACTAGAAAAACGATTTTGAATTCCAACTCTTGATCTTGGACATTTCAGTAACTCTCTCGTAGTTAGGTTTATTCCCAGTAAATTCTTATGTGTTCGTATGTTTGGGATTTTCCATACGATTGGTTTCGGATGTTTGTGGTTATAGATATTAACATTACCCACCAAGGGATGATGACTGCTTCCAGCACAAAGTTGATAGTGCTTCTATGATTTATCTTTGCCTGCTATGTGCTGTTCTCTGCTTCCTTCACAATGTTGATATCACTCCTGACTTTCTGTAGTTTTTATGTCCTGTCTAATGTTATTATGAGCTGAAATTCTGTACAGTAGAATGCTGAAAATTCACACACTTCGACAATGTTGTACTCTTATACTGAAGTACAATTGGGTATTCACTTACTGAAACACTGTGCTAGGCTGCTAGCTAAAGATGTGTGCACGTGGTGATGGTGCTGCCTGTATTTCTATGTTCTATCCGGTCACATTAAATTATTTTGATAGGAGACTTGTAATTACCATATTTTTAAAGCGCTGTTTGGTAGTTGTAACATTTTATGCACTATTCTTGTAAAGGAGAAACATGCTGTGTGTTGTATCTAATTCTAGCATTTTTCTGCAGTACTCTGTCGGCAGTGACATTGCTCATTACTTGATGGGCAGGCATGATGATACACCTATGATTGACAAGGAAACTCACAGGCTTGCTGTTGTTAATATGGACTGGGATCATATTAAGGTGTGTGTTGATTCAAAAATTAAATATGATCTTGAGAAGTAACCTCTTGGCCTAAACAATTTTCAGCCATGCTCAAAGGCAATATTATTGATTTGGGAACTTGAGAATTACCTGGTTCCACCAATGCTCCCCCCCCCCAAAGAATGTGTTTATGTTTTGTTTTTGTGTGTGCTTTTGCTTTTATGAGTTCATTGTGGACTTGTATAAAACCTCTTGGGAGCTGTTTGGATGGCAGATTTTCTAAATAGATTCTGCTTTCAGTTAGGAGTTTAAAAAAACACTTTGTTTTGTTGTTCTGTTAAGTAGGAGTAGCATTTATAGAGTATGTTGTTTGGCTGAAAGATATTTTTAGTTTCTGTTCTTTATGTTTTGCTGAAAATAGGTGAAATGTCTATTGGTAAAACTCACTTCTTTTTTTGTTTAGAGATAAATACTCTGCCAAATAAAAAATCACATTTTATCAAATGTAGTTATTGCGGAGTAAGTGCAAAGTCTATACTGATGTTAAATTACTGGTTTATTTGGACTGGATATCCACATGCTGATCACCCATATATAGTTAAAAAACGACCATATCTAACCCATTTCATGGCAAACTTCACCACTTCCTTGTGTCATAAGTGCTATTACTGGCAACCAAGAGGACTTGCTTCTAAGCTGTTGCAGCAGTGGAACCACGGCCTTCAGGGCATTGGCAAAACAGAGGTGACCAGCATTCATAATGGCACAGACTATTGTCAATAGAGCAGCGTGCACCAAGGCAATGGTGGAGACGTAAGCCAAAATTAGCGAGAAATACCCATTTTGGAGAAGACAAATAGCGATTAGTTTGGCCTATTGGGCTTAATTTCAGGATGGGCCTTGAGTTAGTAACCAGCCATGAAACTATATTAATTAACATCAGTTCAAATTTGCCCCAAATATGAAGGATTGCATTTGCACTAAGATATGTGCATTTTTTTTGGTTTGGTGTGGGTATTGAAGCACTTCCCATTTTGTTATGTTGGTTTTATCCATAGCAACCAAACAAGATGATTGACAGTTAGCGTCAAAATCCTGTTTTGCTAAAACTAAAGGTCCAAACCATTTACTTTGTAAATTTTTTCCTCCTAGCAACTATGAATTGGCTGTTTGGGTTCAATGATATTATGTTTTTGTTTTCCCTCTTTCAATAGGCGGTTGACCTGTATATGGTGATGACATCTTGCCTCCCAAAAGGTGGGCGAGTTTTATCAGTGTCAGTCTATCCATCAGAATTTGGACTGAAGTGCATGGAAATTGAGTCAACTAAGGGCCCAGCTGCTCTTGTTAATGCCAATGGTGATGATGGCGGCAGCAGTGAAGATGACGAAGATGATGACGACAGCGAAGATGACGAAGACGATAGTGAACATGACTCTGAGGCTGAGAACAACAAGCTGCGTACTTACGAGCTTAACAGACTGAGGTTAGCAACAAAATGGAGAGCGATCCTTTTGCTGATTATTATCTTGTTTATTTCTCTGTTTGTCTGGGACTAATTGAGATGACTGAAATGAATTTTTTGACCATAGTCCATAGTCTTCATATTGCTAACTAAGAAAATTAACATGTTCAGATCCTGTGTGTAAGTATAACTACTTGGCATATTTCGAATTTCCTGCATATGTCCAAGTAGCTCTTTCTATCCATTTTTTTCCTTATGAAAATTTTCATTACCAAGGGTTTGTCCTCGCTGCAGGTATTACTATGCAGTTGTGGTGTGTGATTCCAGTGCAACTGCAAATCACCTGTACACAAGTCTTGATGGCACCGAGTTCTTGAAAACAGCAAATGTGTTTGATTTGCAGTTTATTCCTGACTCTATGGAGTTCAAACATCCTGCTCGTGACATTGCGACGGAGGTATCTTACTATAATAGATTGTATTTGCAGCCTATTTTTTTTTTATAGTAAGATTGAATCATTGGTACCATCAAAATTCTTGGAACAAAAACTTTACATTGCTTTCCATAAGTTATGATCTTTAAGTTAAGTATTACTTGCCTTTCAGTTGTGCTAAAATAAGCCTTTTCATTTTGGAAATAACTTGTTTGATTTCAAGCAGGCACCTCCAAGTTACAAGGAGCCTGATTTTGAGACTCGTGCTTTGCAACATAGCAGAGTTAAGCTCACTTGGGATGATGATGAACCAGAACGTAAGAAGGTCTTGAGGCGGAAGTTCACTGATGATCAGGTTAATTCTGTTATTTTCATAAATTATTTCGTTTCCTCATGTCAAAAGTTTCTTTTTTAGTAGCTTGCTGACTTGATAAATGAGAAGGGAGGAAGTACAGTGTCAAGTTATGCATTCTGCATTACAACAACAAAACTTTTTGTCCCAAATAAGTTGAGGTAGGCTAGAAATAAAATCTCCTTAAGATAAAAAAACGAGAGCCTTGTAATAAAACCTACAAGGCAAAACTTAAGGTTGCATCTTGCCATCTGAGCAGAGAGTCTAAAATAATGCCTCTAAACTTTCTTATGTCATGGTTCCGATATATGGATCACTAACTTCCATGCATTTCTATCAAAAGCTAATTCTTTGGCTACATTCCAATCCCTCAAATTTCTTTTAACTGCTTCCTCCCATGTCAGTCTTGGCCGACCTCTGCCTCTTCTTGCTTTTTCGATACGTCTTAAAATTCTACTACGTATCGGTGCCCTAAGAGACATCCGTCGGAGATGTTCAAACCATCTCAAGTGATGTTGGACAGCTTTCTCTTTAATTGGTGCTATCCCTACCCTATCATGTATATCATCATTACGGATTCGATCCCTCTTTATGTGACCACAGATCTACCGCAACATCGTTATCTTCATTACACTCATCTTCGATGTATGTTGTTTTTTAGTCGTCCAGCATTTCGCTCCATATAGCATCATAGGTCTAATTGTCGTCCTATAAAACTTACCCTTAAATTTTTGAGAGACTTTATTATCACACAAGACATTCGATGCTTGGCGCCATTTACCCACCCGCTCTTATCCTGCGGCTCACGTCTTCATCAATCTCACCATTCCACTGTAGTATCAATCCCAAATATCGAAAAGTGTCCTTCCTAGTCACTATTTGTTTGTCCAGACTAACATCTCCATCATATGCCCTGGCACCGCTAAAATTACACTTCATATACTCAATTTTAATATTACTAATTCTAAAGTCCTTCGATTTTAAGGCCTTTCTCCACGATTCCATATTCCTATCAACACCTATTATACTCTTATCAACTAGCAATACATCATCAGCAAAAAGTATACACCAAAGGATATCTCTTTGTATGCCTCGCGTGACCTCATCCATCGCTAGGGCAAAAAAATATGGACTCAACGCTAACGCTTGGTATAGTCCAATCTTAATAGAGAAGTCATAAGTATCATTACCACATGTTCTGACATTAATCACAACATCTTCGTACATATCTTTGATTAGGGCAGCGAATTTTTTAATGCATCTCCCTTTTTTGTGAAGTGTTTTTATTTCTATGAACAGCTCTGAGTTATACACTGGTTTATCTGTCTATCATGTTGACATGATAATTTCCTTGTAAGATCACATAATTTAATAATTGATGCCAAGCATTTTTGCTACCTTTGTTTTCTAATGTATTTTTATGAAATGTTCCCATCTGTCCTGTTATTTCTTGCCCTTTTATATTTTTAGGAATAAGTTAATTTTACCCTCCTAAACTTACAAAACGTCCATTTAACACTCTCAACTACAAAACTGGTTATTTAACCCCTCGAAACTTACAAAGCCAGTTCGATTTATATCCTGAGGTGGTTTTGGAGGGCAGTTTTGACAATGTGGATCCCACTCAAGGTAATTTTTACCATATCGGCAGCCACATCATCGGGTTTTGCTAATGAGAATCCAATTCAAGGACGTGAACATCCACATCGTGGACCTCATTCTCACTCCTCTCACTATATACATTCTCTTTCTTATCTCGTCATCCTCCCTCCTCTTATTGGGTCCATGTTAGCAAAAAACGAGGACATGGCTGCCAACATGGCAAAAACCACTCTAAGTTAGATCCTTATCAGCAAAACCGCTCTCCAAAACAGCCTTAAGGTGTAAATTGACCTGGTTTTATAACTTTGGAGGGTTAAATACCCAGTTTCATAGTTGGTGTTAAGTGGACTTTTGGTCATTTCAGGGTGTAAAAGACTTACTCCTATATTCTTCTGTTCGACATCTTTGGTGAATGTTTTCATTTTCTGTTGCAGTTAGATGAGCTTGATATGTATTTAGCAAGTGATGACAGTGCGTCAGATGATGACGGTGTAGACAATGATGGTGATGGTGCAGCCAATGGAAAGTTAACAAGGAAGGAGCGGTTGGCTCTTTTACTACAAGGAGACAAATCTGACGAGGAACAAACTGATGGCCAGGACATGGAGATAACATTCAACACACAGCTCGAGGACCTAAGTAAACGTATCCTTGAGAATAAGAGCAATGATAAGACTGTCTGGGAGAAGCACCAAGAAAAGATGAAAGAGAAACGGAAAGCTAGGAAGAGGTCAAAGGATGATGATGACTATAGCAGCGAAGATGGCCCTGATGAAGATGATGATTTCTTCGATGAGGAAAATTCTGATGATGAAATTAAGCCAACCAAGAAACAGAAGGCGAAGGCCAAAGATAAAAGAAAGGGAAAGGAAAGACAAGCTCCCAGAGGAACATTTGGAGCAAGAAGCAACGAAAGAAGAGTTGGAGCTTTTGGTTGCTGCTGATCAGGATGCAGCCAATGGTGCAAAGGGTTACAACTTGAAACACAAAAAGAGTAAAAAGGGGAAGAAGGGTAAAGAGGAATCTTTCGAGGACAAACTTCCTGAAATCGATCTTAGCAAAGATGAGAGGTTCTCAGCCATGTTCACGTCTAATCTGTTTGCGTTGGATCCTACTGATCCCCAATACAAGAGGTACCTTAATAAATTATATGTTTTCCTATCACACTATTGTAAAGCTGCTTGACTTGCATGGTGGTGTTGGCTCAGTGTTACTCATGCTGACTGTGTTAAATGGTTTTGTACAGGAGTGCGGCTTTCATGCGAAAGCAAGCTGGGAAGCAGGGAGTAGGCAGAGAGGACAGAGATCCTCCTGTGGAGGAATCATCTCTTGGAACTTCATTGCCACCTGATGATGTGTCTACTAAGAATGAACAGCAGAAACCTGATGGGGCATCCACGGAGAAACTGCAGATATTATCTGCTGTCAAGTCACTAAAAAGGACCCTTACTGCGTTCAAAAATGCAAGCACGAGTGACCGATAGAGAAGAGGATTGATTTGCACTGATACATTTTCGTTTAAACTAGTGTTTAAATGAGATGCCTCTCAAAGGATGGGCTTTTGGTAAGTTTCCTTTTATGATGAAGTGAATTTGCAATTTATGTATGTATTTAGTAATCCATGTGGCCCTGGGGACATGCGTCCTTTGAATTTTGACAGTCGTAAGGATACTATTTGGACAAGTTCGGTTTTGTTTCTATAGGTTGTAGTTAAGACTATTCTGTTTGATCTTATAGCTGTTCTTGTATCGTCAGTGAATTAGATTAACTGATTCCATGTTGGTAAAATTGTTTACCATTCGGCACTTCACAAAAATGCCACCCAATTGTCCAGACTCGTCAAAAATAGCATTCGTGTTGGTATTTGGGAACAATGCATCATGCATTTTTCGCAAATGGAGGAGCGGGAGCCTTTGGGCACCAAAGAATTTCCCCTTGTCCAGAATCCTGCCACAGTACCATTCTGGACAATTTCACCACTCCTTTCTCCTTTGATGAACTTCACATCTCAGGTGAGCTTCTCTTCCTTGGTTCTCTCTCCTGACCCTCACCATCACCACGACACCACTGGTATGTGGTATCACCACCAAGTGCCCCTCCAACATATAGCTAACAACGAGGACTCCAGTGCCTCCACGACATGGCTGGCGGCATCTCAAGTTCTCAACCATTGTGGGTGCCTCTTCCTTGGTGTGGGACCACATCGTCGCCGTCATCCATCTTCCCGCTACTGGTGAGCCCTTGCTTGTGGGGTATCCCACCTCAACCCGCGAACCAGGTCGCCGCTCTTGAAACTGAGGGCGTGCTGCACTGAAACTTGTTTCCAGCGACGCCGAGATGCAGATCTGCACACACCTGACAAGGTGGAGGCGGAGGAGGTGGCACGGTAAGAGGGTGAGCTCGCCGAAGTACGACGAAGCGAGAGGGCAGCAGCGAGTTCCTCGGTGCCTCCACCCTCTCCATCCTCTTCAATCCACGCCAGGCCGTATGAAAACGCCAGCAGCAGCGGTGACACTAGGGTTATTGCCCAAGCTTATAAAAACAACACTCACTTCGTCCAAAACCTTGCCATAGTACCACTTCGGATGATTCTACCCATACTCCTCTTCTTTCTCCTTGGTCCGTAACAACTCCCCCATCTTTTTCTCTGGTTACGGCGAGCACCGCTTTGGCCGAGTCCCTCATCTGCTCCGGTGCCCCCTTCACCGGGGCACTAAACTCGTAATGATACGAGAGCAATTTTCTCTTTGGTATAACTGTATCTCGTAAAGCCAAATATTATTTTAGCCTATATTTAGTCATATGTGATTTTGGTTAGTATAGATGAACTCGGTACAATAACTGCTACAATTTACTTAGATTTAATTTTGAAAAAACACGCTATTTAAAAGTTAGTTACTGTAATAAAGTACATAAACCAAAAGTAAAAAGTGGAATCGTACCCAGTGAATGCCAAAAGCAGCAGTGCAGCTTTGATGTGTTGCCAGCTTGCTCGCCTTGTGCACAAACAAATCTCAAGCAACCCAGCTATTAAGAAACCAAAATGTTGACGGGTTGCTACTGCCAGTAAAACTTTCCGGGTGATTGTGCCCGGCCACAAGAAGGGTACGTTTGTTACTTCGTTTGATGCCCATCTACTCTCGTCTGAACCAAAACGAAAGCTGAGACTGAGCAGCGTCGCAGATAAGATTTTCGCGCCGATCATGTCGGAAGCTCACGAAGGGGCAGTCGTGGAGCGCGACGCTCAGCTGCTACAAGTGCTGACCTCCAGCGACGAGGTCCGCATGGAGGAGTTACTGAGCAGAGAAGGCCATGCCCACTCGCAAACGGACGATGAGGTGGCAATAAGCGTCCAGGATGCGGCGCCGCCGCGACAAGGAGCGAGCCGCCTTCCCGGCATGACGAACAGAGGGAACACGGCGCTGCACCTGATCGCCACCAGCGGGCACGTCGGGCTCGCGGCGCAACTGGTGCCCAGGGAAAATTTTTCGTTCAAAAGTCATTTGAATTTTTGACGAAATTTAATAAAAAATTCAAATAAAGATAAATTCGGCTAGAATTTGACCGAATCGTTTTTCTTTGATAGGGTAAAAAAAGGAAAGAAATGAAATTTCGCTGAAATTGTGACCCTGCTGGTCCTTGACACGCTGCTGAACTGTGCGGCCAAGTCCGGGCACCGGGAGGTGGCGGCCTACCTCATGTCGGCAATGCGGGCCGGTACTGCGGGCGAGGAACCGGCTGGGCGCCACCGCACTGTACGAAGCCATCCGGCACGGCCGTGTTGGGGCGGTGGCTCCGCTGATGGAGGAAGCTCCCGAGCTGGCTTCGGTGACGACCGCTGACGGTGTCTCGCCGCTGTACTTGGCGATCGTGACCAGTTCAGTGGAGATGGTCCGGGCGCTGCTAACCCCGTCGCTTGACGGAACACCGTCGCCGGCGCCGTTTGCCTGTCCGGACGGACGGACTGCTTTGCATACTGCGGCAGTTAGAAGCAAAGGTACGACGGAAAATGCTATAGCACAGCTGACAGCTCCATTTTTGTTATCACGTAGTCTCAAAGTACGTATTTTTTTTTAATGAAAACAGTTTGAAATGATCCTACTCTCTGTGTGTGTGTGTGTATATAAGAAGTGTTACACATACAAATTTACAAAAAAGAACTTAGCCAATCTTCTATAAAAGGAAAATATTGCTTTTTTGCTCTATGGATAACCATGACAAATTTATGCTGACTCTTTTGCGCTCCTGAATTGTGGGGTGGGTGTCTTGGAAAACCTTTTTATTTCTTGTGATCCAAATACTCCATGAGACCATGACATCAAAACGACTATTTCCATATAGAATGGCTTTTGAAGCTGTGTTTTGAAATCTTGAATCGAGTCATGTACAGAGAGGTTCAAACTTCTTTCTGGGCAGACAAAATCCCAACATTCTTGAGCAAAATGACATCCAAAGAAACGATGATGCAAGTTTCTTCAGTTCCAGTGTTGCAAAGCACACAAGTGTATTCTCCCATGTGAAAGTTCTTTCTGCCTAGGAGGTTCTTTTTATTTAGTCTCTCTCTTAGCAAGAGCCATGATAACACTTTGTCTTGATTGGCAGGTACTTTTCCAAAGCCATTTGAATTGTTGTGGAACTTGAACATGCCCCATTATTATTTTGTAGGTTTTTACTGAAGATTATTTTCCATTGCCCCAAATATAAGTCCAAGTATCATGATCTATTGTCAAATCTAATTCCTCAACAAGGTCTTGCAATTTCAAGAACGGTGCATGAGCTTGTACCGATAGTGGTAGATGGAAAAGGTTGTTGTTAGGAAAATAGAGACAAAAGAGACGCGAATTTTTACGTGGAAAACCCTCCAATGTGAAGGGAAAAACCACGGGAGACAAATCCACTAATAACGGTACAGGATTACATGTACAAGGGTGGCCCATATTTATAGGCTCTTGTAGGCATCAAATTGGAGTAGGACTAGAATAGACTTATTCGAGTAGGATTTAATCTATTTGAGTCATATTCCAACAAACCTCCCCTTGACTCAAAATCCCTATAAATATGATCTTGAAGAAAATGTCTCCAAACCCCAAAGGGCTGCTAAGCACCACGAATGCCTACTAAGTCCAGGCAATGCTTGAACTTAGTATTTGAAAGTGACTTTGTAAGCATATCTGCGGGATTGTCTTCAGTATGTATCTTCCTCACAATAACTTGCCCTTGAGCAACAATATCACGAATAAAGTGGTGCTTGATATCAATGTGCTTGGTCTTGGCATGAAACATATCATTCTTGGTCAAACAAATAGCACTCTGGCTATCACAATAAACAGTATTAATATCCTGTGGAATACCAAGTTCAGAAACAAGACCTCGCAACCAAATAGCTTCCTTGACACCTTCAGTAGTAGAAATATATTCTGCTTCAGTAGTGGAAAGAGCAGTAACAGGTTGAAGTGAAGCTTTCCAACTAACAGCTGAACCACACAAAGAGAAGATATATCCAGAAATAGACCTTCTTTTATCCAAATCTCCGGCATAATCAGAATCAACAAACCCAACAACATTATTTGTCTTCACTTTATTCTTATCAAACATCAAGCCAAAATTAGAAGTGCCTTTCAAATAACGAAGAATCCACTTAATGACATTCCAATGTTCTTTGCCGAGATTATGCATAAATCGCTAACCACACTAATCGCATGAGCTAAATGCGGGCGAGTGCAAATCATAGCATACATAAGATTGCCAACGGCACTGGCATAAGGAACACGTGACATATAGTCTTTGTCATCTTCATTAACAGGACATTAACTTGAAGATAATTTAAAATGTGAAGCAGAAGGTGTAGAAACAGGCTTGCAATTACCAAGATTAAACTTGTCAAGTATCTTCTCAATGTAATTTTTCTGAGATAGAAATAATTTACCAGCCTCACGGTCACGAAGAATCTCCATGCCAAGAATTTTCTTTGCAGGACCAAGATCTTTCATCTCAAATTCATGACTAAGTTGAGCCTTCAACTCATTAATCAATGACTTGTCATGAGAAGCAATGAGCATATCATCAACATAAAGCGACAAATAAACGAAAGATCCATTGGGAAATCGCTTGAAATAAACACAATTATCATAGTTGCTGCGTGAATATCTTTGTGCAATCATAAAGGAATCAAACCGTTTATACCACTTTGCCTAGGAGCTTGTTTAAGACCATAGAGAGATTTCTTCAAATGACAGACTAAATGCTCTTTTCGGGAATAGCAAAACCCTCGAGTTGTGTCATAAAATCTCCTCTTCTAAATCTCCATGTAAGAAAGCAGTTTAACATCAAGTTGCTCTAATTCCAAGTCAAATAAAGCAACAAAAGCAAGCATAACCCGAATTGAAGAGTGGCGTACAACAGGAGAAAAAACTTCATTGAAGTCAATACCTTCCCTTTGGTCAAAACCTTTCACCACTAAACGAGCTTTCCATCTTGCAGGTTCAACTCGGAAAAACCTTCCTTCTTCTTATAAATCCATTTGCACTTTAAAGGTTTCTTACCTTTTGGAAGCTCTGCCAAATCCCATGTATGATTTTTATGAAGACTCTCAATTTCTTCATTCATAGCAGTTAACCATTTAGAAGAATTGTCACATGAGATAGCTTGAATAAGAAGAAGGTTCAACGATATCATTAACATCTTGTGCAGAAGAAGAGCATAACAAGCCATATCATCAGTGTCACGATATCTAACAGGCAATTGAATATTCCTTCTTGTTCTCTCTCGAGCAATACAATGATCATTATTACTAGAAGATGATGAATCAGAAACTTGCTGTGTGGTAGGAGCAACTAAAGAATCATTATTAACAATAGGTAAAACTACATCAAATTCGTATTCCTTGAAACAGCTTCATCAATTTCAGATTCAATTGTGGACAAAGAACCCACATTATCACTACTCGATGAGAGTAAAACACCTTCATTAAAAGTAACATCACGACTAATGATCAACTTGTGAGCTTCAGAACACCATAAACGATATCCTTTGACACGAACCATAACCAACAAATATGCATTTTCTTGCTCTAGGCTCTAATTTTCCAGTGCTAACATGAGCATAAGCGGGACAACCAAAGATTTTCAAATTAGAATAATCAATTGGTTTACTGACCAAACCTCTTACGAATTTGAAAATTGATAGCGGAATTTGGGGAGCGATTGACCAAATAACAAGTCAGTAAACCGCCGCCCACAGAGCACGCTTATTCCAAAGGCTCGCATTTGAAAGCATGCAACGAGCTCTTTCTAGAAGAGTACGATTCATACGCTCTGCAACACCATTCTGTTGAGGGTTCTGGGATAGTCAAATGTCTTGCAATACCATGATTAGCACAAAAGTTAGCAAACTCACCACTACAAAATTCCAATCCATTATCGGTTCTAAGCTTCTTTATCTTTACGCGGTTTGGTTTCCACCAAAATTTTCCATACAAACACTGAAAAAGCTTCATCTTTATGTTTCAAGAAATAAACCCAAACTTTGCGAGAAAATCATCCATGAATGTCATAAAGTACTCACATCCACCAATAGAACGAAACTTAGACTTGCCCCAAAGATCAGAATGAATATAATCAAGAATTCCTTCGGTCTGATGAGTTCCAGTGCTGAAACTAACCCTCTTTTGTTTGCCAAAAACACAATGTTCACAGAAATCAAGTTTGCCAATATTATCTAAATGACCTTTCTTGCATAGGAGATGCATACCTTTCTCACTCATGTGACCCAAGCGCATGTGCCAAAGCTTGGTGATGTGAGGATCCGGTGCAATAGTAGAAACAATTGCAACACACAGAATCGTAGATCCTTGCAAGTGATAGAGACTGTTGATTCTATTGGCTTTTAACACAACAAGATTGCCTTTCAAATCTTAAGAACACCATTAGCACGAATATTTATATCCCATGGATTCTAAAGTGCCCAAAGAAATAAGATTTCTTTTCATTCTAGGAACATGGCGAACATTTGTAAGGGTCCTAATAGTGCCATCATGAGTCTTAATTTGAACAGAACCAATTCCAATAATTTCAAGTGGGGACTCATCACCAATCAGAACTTCACCACTACTAACGAATCATAAGTAGAGAACCACTCTTTATATTGACATATATGAAAAGTGCAAGTGAATCAATAAACCAAGCGTTCGATTCTCCAAACTAGTAGTGTTGATAAGAGCCTCACCATCAGATTCATTGCCAACATAACTAGCCTCAGCAGGTTTTTCTTTCTGAGTTTTACTCCTTTCTTCCTTCTTTTTTAATTTGAGACACTCAGAAATATCATGATTAGTTTTCTTGCAATAACGGCAAAAAATTTGGATTCTTGTCTCTTGATTTAGATCTGGATTTTGATCTAGAAAAATCACTGTTTGGGATGATCTACCTCTAACAATTAACCCTCGCTTTAACTTGAGCGAGAATCGAGTATCAAATTTCTCTTTGGACAATAAATTTGATTTAACATCCTCAAAACTAAGGGTATCATGATTGCCATAAAGCATAATTTCTTTGAAGTGTTTAAAGGTAGCGAGCAAAGAGACAACCAATAAAATAGCCTTATCCTCATCATCAATTTCCACCTCTAACTTCTCAAGATCAATGATGAGCGAATTAAACTCATTAAGATGAGACTGAATAGAGGTATCTTCGCCATGCGAATCGTGTCTGAGCGTTCTTTGAGGCGCAATTTGTTGGCGAGACTTTTCTTCATGTATAACGTCTCAATTTCTTCCATAATGAGGACGCGGACGTCTCATTAATAACCAGCGCAAAACATCCGTAGACAAACTAAGTTGTATGGCAGATAGTGCTTTTTCATCCAATTCCTCCCATTTATCGTCATCCATGTCATCTGGTTTATTACCCAAAGCCTTTCGAACGCCAATTTGTGTGAGAACAGCTTTCATCTGAACCTGCCATGTGCAAAAACTGATCTTGCCATTGAACTTCTCAATGTCAAATTTAGTGGATGACATGTTGGAGAAAAAATTGCAGATCAAAAAATATACGGTAGGTTCTGAAGAAAAAACTTCCTGGGACACTTCTATGTGCGTGAAGCAATGTGCTGTAACTCCTGGTAGACTTGGCGTGTGACCGTAGCAAAAAACTGCGAAAGCAAGGTCTTCACGTAACGTGAGAGACCGAGGACTCGGCGGTTTGATTTTTCTTTTCTCGATCTGTGTGCTGCAACACGGCGATGTGGGTGGCTGGGTGCTCTCTGCTGCTGCTTGCTCGATCTGGCCGTTGCTTCGCCGAGGGGCGCAGCGATCGATCGTCAGCAATGGCTGGCGGTGCGGAGAATCGAACTGAATCGGCTCGGGCAGCGGCGGAAAAGCAGCGCTTCGGCGATGCACGAGAACTAGCGACTTGAATCCGGCTCGAATTCGACGAACGCTGCAACACCTTCGATGATGACGAACGCCGCAAAGGCCTTCGATGATTTCGCCGATATTTGGACGAGCGGACGAACGTGGACGGTGTCGCTATTAGATCGGATCTCCAATGCTCTGATACCACTTGTTAGGAAAATAGAGACAAAAGAGACGCGAATTTTTACGTGGAAAACCCTCCAATGTGAAGGGAAAAACCACGGGAGACAAATCCACTAATAACGGTACAGGATTACATGTACAAGGGTGGCCCATATTTATAGGCTCTTGTAGGCATCAAATTGGAGTAGGACTAGAATAGACTTATTCGAGTAGGATTTAATCTATTTGAGTCATATTCCAACAGTTATGGACCTCATCAACTGCCTTCACCTGCGCAATAGGTAGATTATCCCTCTTGACATAAGAGTATAAATGAGGTGCTTGTAACTTTTAAGAGATTTCCATTCCAAAGATCCTTCCAGAGGAATGATGTGTTTCCATTTCCTGGCCGACAAGAAGCAATTCCCTTGTAAAGATCAAGCAGCTTAAATTGTCTCTCCACCAAAATGTACCATCTGCATATTTTTCTGGAGGGTGGTCGTTGTTGTAGTAACACTCCCATACTAACTTAACCCAAGGCAGATCGATATGATTGAAGAATTTATGAAGATTCTTCAAAAGGAGAGCATTATTCTGGACTGCAATATTCAACATCCTAGACCCCCTTGGCTTTTAGGTTTACAGACATCCTTCCAAGCAACTAATGCTGGCCCATGATTCTCTGTGTGAGAATCTCTCTAGAGACAATATAATGTCTTCTGTACTTGGTTATTTGCTCAATGACTCCTTTGGGCAATTTAAAACTGCACATAAAAAATGTGGGTAAATAGGAGAGAGATGCATTCAAGTAAGTGAGACGCCCTCCATAAGAATGATATTTAGTGCAGCTAGCCAATCGTCTTTCTATTCTCTGCAACAAAGTGAAGAAATCCTCAATCTTTGGTTTTGTCAATCCCGGTGGAAGGCCAAGGTATGCAGGATTAATATGTACTAGCGAATACCAGGAAATCTAAAATCCACAACGTCGAAGTAGCTCTGCCGCGGCACGACGTACTCAGCGCCGGACGCGAAGCTAGGATAAATGGTCACCGGGGTCATAACTTATAGCCTTCCAGGTCCCAGGAAGCGGAAGATGGGCCGGACTGCTGGGCTGCCAATCTACTGGGGTCGAACATATTTTCTACTGGGGTCCAAGGTGGTGAAAAATCGCTGGCTATAAGAGGTTACGGCAAAATTGTCGGTGTCAACCAACCCTGACGCGTTCACGTAGCTTCGCCCTGCCCGGACTCAAAACGCAGCACCAGCCTCGGCACGGGCACGTCGATGTTTTCGCCGGCCGCGAAGCACAGGTCGAAATCGGAACACCTGCTGCGCCACCGCGTAGCCGGCTTCTGCGAGTTACGTGAACGTCGTGCCGGAGTCCACGATCGTGCCGCCCACGCCGGTCGGCCTGAATCCGAGCGTGCTGCTCGTACTAGTTAGCCACGATCTTTTAGTAGAGAAAAGATAATAGATAAATATTGTCTCAATAGTTTGCAATTGAGAGCAATGCGTTTCAGTTGACCGTCTCCATATTCCTTTCGCATATTCCATGCATGTATGGTTTTCCAAATTCCAACCCATGGTTATCGCTGGAAACTGCTAAAGTTTCTGTAATGAAAATGTTATCCGTACCAATCAAGATTACAACATAATTACTTTTCCAATTAGTGTCAACGCTAATGGAAATTTCTGTGTTTGCAAGGGATGATTGGTCCACATATATCAATTTTATTCCGTTCCTACGTTGACTTGAATTAAGTAATGTCGTATGCATTGTTCGGTGATTTCATGTTCGATCCCTTCTTCTTATAAATACCAAAGAATTCAAACAAACAGAAGAACACAACACCAAACTTAAGTACTAGTGTGTGACACTCTCTTACCTTAATGGCAGGCGTAGTAGGCTTTCTCTTGTCCGCCTTTCTCCTAGTAGCGCCCCTGCTGGTCCACACCCAACCTGACGGTTTCTGAGCTTCCCTACTCCGTAAGAGCGCGACCCTCGACCTTTCCCTCGCAGCCGAGCGCTCCCGGCGGCGGCTATCGGCGTTCACCGGTACCCGACTCGCTAGGGTTGACCTGGACTACGTAGTAGAGCTGGCCATCGGCACGCCGCCGGTCACCGTCCAGGCCGAGGTCGACACCGGCAGCGACCTCAGCTGGGTGTTGTGCAGCCCCTGCAACGGCTGCCAAACGCCGCCGGTGCGGCTGTACGACCGGACAAAATCCGAGAGCTTCTCCCCGCTGCCGTGCGCGAGCCAGTTCTGCCAGGCTTTGCCGGAGACGTTTCGCGTCAGGTGCACCGCTGCCGAGTGCGGATACCGGTACGCGTACGGCGTGACCGAAGCGGACTACCACTACACCCAGGGCGTACTCGGTACCGAGACCTTCACGTTCGGCAACGATGCCGTGCAGGGCGTCGCTTTCGGCTGCAGCGACACGATCTACGGCAGCAACTTTGGCGGGTACGTACTCCAGCGCTTGCTTGCTGGTTCTATTCTATATATTATACTAGCTCAATATACGTGCGTTACTATAAATTTTAATATTTTATCATACTACATATTCTAAAATTAATCGATGGTAAAAATTTTAGAACATGCATACAAATATATTCTAAAACTTTTTAAATCCGTAACAATGCTCGGGCATTCAGCTAGTTATGATCTGACATACATATAGCAAATAGTGGAGAGTGGATGAGTACCTGCCAGTTGAATTTGATGCAGTGGGGACACCAGACCTGCTCGAGGGAGACCAAGGGGAACCAGGGAAGCCGCCGACGGCGAGAGGGCTATCGGTGTGGTAGATCAGGGTGGCAGTGTCTCCTTCCTGCTCGAGGAGGTCTCAGCGTTCGGGTGAAGGGGAGCGAGAGCGAGGGAAACGGGAGCGAGGGAGGGGCGAGAGAGGGGAGCGGTGGCGATGGGTAGGGTCAAAGCAGAAAGGAGACGGGCATCGCGTGAGAGTGAGAGGGAGAAAGGGATTTGTTTGCGATGGAGAGTTGAGACGTGTCTGAGAGAGGGGGAGATTTTCTGGTCATCGGGAGCAGTTGTGGAGGAGACTGCGCAAGTGTGAGAGGAATCGTGAGATCGAACGACTACGAAGAGTCAAAGAAGAATGGACGGCTGAGAGACGAAGGAGAACGACCCACCACCAACTCATTTTATATAATAGTAGAGATATAGGGATTACTAACTAGTACTCTATATATATACACACACTCTCTCTCAAACAGTGTGTTACACATAAATCTCAACCTAGTAGGTACGAATTAATTACGGTGGTTAGTAGCGGACTATGTATACGTACGTAGTGGGCGGTAACTTGGAAATATATGCAAGTCATACATTTCAAGGAGAGGTGCTAATTTGCATTAGTTAACCACTTAATTAACGATTTTTATCAGGTACGGTGGTCTAGTTGGGCTCGGGAGAAGTGCCCTGTCGCTGGTGGGCCAGCTCGGCTCGGAGCGTTTCTCCTACTGCCTCTCGTCGAACCTTCAAGCGGCCAGCCCTATCCTGTTTGGCTCCGCGGCCACCTTGACCGGAAGTGGTATCGCCTCCACCCCTCTCCTCTACGACGTCCATTACTACGTCAACCTACTCGGCATCTCTGTAGGTGGAAGCCGCCTCCCTATTCCCGAAGGTACGTTCGCACTTGACCCCCAGACTGGGCTCGGCGGCGTCGCCTTCGACTCCGGCGCGCCGGTCACCATGCTGGTCGAGCCGGCCTACTCCCTCGTCTTACGGGCTTTCTTGGAGCAAATGCCGCCGACGTACACGGCGGTCAACGGCAGCCAGTTTGGGTTGGGCCTGGACGTTTGCTTCCTGGTTGACACTGTTAGATCTGGACCTGGCCGCATACCTAGGTCCAGCGATCCGACTTGGCCGCATACCTAGGTCCAGGTGGGTTTTACTCCCGGGCCACAGTCCACATGGGCGAACACAACCAAGCCCACGAGCAACGGAGCAACAACCTTATAAGTGGTCTGGGCCTTCTCCCCAAAAGACTAGTCCAATGGGTGGGGCTCCCCACACTTATAAATTGTCTTTCTCTCTTCCACAACCAATGTGGGATTATTCCCAACAATCTCCTCCTCACACATTGGTTGGACACATCTACAACCATGAGGTCCAAGGAGGTGTTAGGCACCTAGGCTCTGATACCAAATGTTAGATCTGGACCTGGCCGCATACCTAGGTCCAGCGATCCGGACCTGGCCGCATACCTAGGTCCAGTAGGGTTTTACTCCCGGCCACAGTCCACATGGGCGGAACACAACCAAGCCCACGAACAACGGAGCAACAACCTTATAAGTGGTGCTGGGCCTTCTCCCCAAAAGACTAGTCCAATGGGTGGGGGCTCCCCCACACTTATAAATTGTGCTTTCTCCTCTTCCACAACCAATGTGGGATTATTCCCAACAGACACAAGCCAGCAGCAGCTGGCGGCCGTGCCGTCGATGACGATGCACTTCGAGGGGCTGGACATGTACTTGCAGTCACAGAACTACCTCCGCTTCGCGGACCAGCGCGGTACTCTGCTGTGCTTGATGATCGGCAGATCGGAGACCGTCTCGCTCGTCGGGAACTACATGCAGATGGACTTCCACCTGCTGTATGACCTCAAGAACTCTGTTCTCTCGATGCAGGCAGCAGACTGCAGCAAGGTTTGAGAATTTAGAATGATAAATGGAGCGATAGGTCGTGACTCGACCATGTGGGAATGTGTTGCACATGCATGCATAGAGCATGTTGGCTTCTTCATGCTTGGCTTCTTGTTTGTTATTTCGAATCTGGATTTGTGTAAGCGTATTAATTTTCATATGGATGTGTGGAAAGTGTACTCTATCATACGTGTGCAATCAAACATGAGTGTGATCGAATATTCTAAACTACTTATGGCTACCTAGCTGCAGTGATCGAGCCAGTGCTGCTCTTATTCCCTCCTCATGCGCGCTACCCCTATTCCCTAATGTATTTTTTTCGAGGACCTATCCCTGTGTACGTACTTGATGATGTAAATAACCCTTGTTGCAGTTAGATTAGGGCATTAGGTGGTTTCATGCCTGATCCATTGATAATGATAGTAATAAGGCACACATGGTTCTACTAAAAAACAGAACGGCCGGGGATCCCCGTCAAAGAAGTAAGTAAATAATAGAACAAGACAAAAAAAAAGAAGAAAAAACTTCGCTTCAGTATCATCTCTTTTTCTTTGAGATTCACCTCAGCGTCATCTTTTTTTTTTTAGATTACCTCAGTGTCATTTGATATTGTTCACACGTCGAGACTCAAGTCAGTCCGAGGCAAAAAAAAAAAAAAAAAGAAGAAGAAGAAGAAGAAGAAGAACTGCAAGATGTACTGGGCTTCGCCCAGCGATTATGAGCCTTTTTTAGATTCTATATGGGCTAACAATACCAGTAGTGTGTGTTTATGGGCCTTTATGACCAGTATTCATTTTATTAAATGCTCCATCATTATTTGAAGATCACATATGGACCACTCATTTAATGCAGTATGTTTGTAAGAAACTTTTAAAATTTATTTATTGAGAGTGGCTATATTACTAGGTATGTAATTTATGCACTTTACATACATCTAATTTCCCACCATCCAATAATTATCTTACAGGTAAAACGTTGGGGAGGAAAAGGTTTAAGAACATTTTTTTGTACTCCTTAAAAGTTGCACGTACCATAGCATCCCTATATACCCTATGCAGCTTTCTAATAGCCAATCAACATACTAATTAACATACAACTATACAAATGGTCCAGTACTCAAGATAGAAATCTTTAAAGAAAAAAAGTTAGGAAATTGTCGACGATTAGGTCGTCGACCTTAAGAATAGTAGGGAAAATTCAAGCCTCACAAAAGGATGAAAAAGGAAAATTAGTCTTTATTGCTATATAGAGATTACAATTTGGTATAGAAGAACGATTACAGGGAAAATACTATGTGCCCTAATGTGGAATGGTCTTGCCCTTGTTCTCTCTTTTCTCCCTCTTCCGAGTAAGGCTTAAATAGCGCCGAAGGGACGTCAGTTGTTTGCAGGAATATGCACCTTGTTGATTCCTTCTATCCGCACATGTAAGCGATTGATGGCGGTGAGAGAGGCCTGATAATAATTGTCAATCGGTTGTTGTTAGTGAGGGAGAGCCTCAAAAAACAATCACAGGGCAGTTGTTGCCAGAGACACTGAGTTAATTGTGGGACGGTTGTGGGAGTGGGAGCGCACATGATTTGCACCTTAACCGCACACGACATTGCCATAGGGGAGCCCCAAATGTCAGATAATAAAGCTTCTGAGTAGTAGCTGGCTAGGTAAATAAACAATGATTCTCTGACCAGGAGGTACTCGGGATTTGTTATAGCATAAGCTATTACAACACTGGTTTAATGGTTTTGATTACATATTAAAGTAACTCTTTAATGAATTATTTAATCCTCATTAGTTAGCCCCCGAACTTCATGTGAAATTATGACTTAGGATTCTTTGACTGGAACACTAGTCGGGATGTATATTCTAGTCGGGAGATTACTTTATATTAGTCAAGAAAAGTAAAGAAGTCTTCCCACTTAAAGTTGAAAAGCCAACAGGAAGAAAAATAGAACCAAAAGGTTTGTACCTATTAGGCACAATTCTCATAACTTCCAACATGGGTATGAGAGAGTCCCTACAAACCAAATTGAGGCTCATATTATCCACATTTCCTAGAAGCCCTTTGTATTCTCTTGAGTTTTCTTGTTTCCTTTATCCCGATGACTGTAGTCCTAGTTCTTTTCCTCAATTTTTCCTAATTCAAGCCCAAATCAGTGAAAATGTCTGAGTTCATCTCTAAGTGCCCCATATACGAATTGGGATCAAAGAGACGCAGAGCTTTGGAAGACATAGGATTGATCCCCAAGCAAGTTATAATCCCCTAGAGATCGGCTGAAGGTGAAGGATTCCCAAGTGGTGAAGAAGGTGAGATACATGTATTCTGAGCATACGTGGAATATGGGTTTAGGCTTTTAGCATATTCTCTCTTGTCTTAAGTGCTTGAGTATTATAGGATCGAGCTTGTGATTTATTTTTAGATGAATTTAATTTGTGAATTTCTTCACCTCAAAAGGAAGTTTTGTGAATTTGTTTTGTTACTTGAGTTTGTTCACAGCGCGCTGCAACAGGCAGGTGATCCAACGTTAAATAGAGACAGAGTCACCAGCTTTCGTGGCAGAAAAAACAATCAGAGTTATCGGCTGCAACATAAAATTATACATCGGGGAGTGATTATTACATGAACATTGTTTTTTTCCCTTTATTTTCAGTCATTTTTTATACTGTAACCTTAAGTGACTGAAAGTGTAATTTCAAGTGAAAGAATTTAGTATATTGTAATTTTAGATAACTGAAAGTGTAATTTTAGATAACTAAGAGATAAAAAAATTCAGTCAACTATACAATAGCAAAACCGTATTCATCGACATACAAGAGCAACTAGGTTGCATTTACGATCAAGTACTCTAAAGCTCGCCGCGCCGCGAGCTCGAAGGGCGAGACTCCTCTCGAGGTCGTGACAGGATGTGCATGCTCTGCTTCGCATGCTTTGCGAGCACCGACATCCCCGCGCTCACCATCCCGAGGCATGCCACCCCGCGCTCGTCTTCCACCACGTAGCTCCCCTCGGCAGCTCCATGTTGGCGCCGTCAAGTGGAACACCAGCCGCGGCACGTCCACGGCCTCGGTCGCGGCTGCCGCGGCGCAGGTCGAGACCGAGTGCGCACGCGCCGGCCGCGGCAGCCCATGCGGGCCACGACCGTGCGCGCCAGCACCACGAATGCGCGCTCCTCCAGCGCGGTGAACGTTGTAACACCCCCATTTCTGGGGGCGTACGGTTACCCTCGCAGCTGCCTAGGATTGTTCAGCTGCGAGTACTGTAGCAGAATGTGCACCATTGCCGAAGCATGCTTAAGCACAAAAATCAAACTTTATTACAAAAGTAAGGCTTAACAGCCAAAGTTTACACAAAGGGGCGCACAACCCAAAGATACATTACCAAAAGAACTTCCACAGGCAGGCCTGAGTGTAGAATAAGCCCTAACACTCGGCGTCGTCTACATCGTAGAGCTCGACGTCGTCTTCGGAGACTTCTTCCTCCTCTTGACAAGCTTTCTCTGTTTAAAATTTTAGCAAGCCTGAGTACTCCAACCCTGTACTCAACAAGTCACATGGGTAAATCCTGATTTACTATTTGCAAGGTTATTCAAGGATGGGAGTATATTGGGTTTATTATATTGGGTGGATGCAGTTTTGTTTGCAATCAAGTAAAACTTAAAACATTTGCTCCTTAAGATCAGGAGGTTTTCATTAACAAATTTAGTTCATCACTTATCACATTAAATCATCTCAAATCGTACTTATGCCTCATTGTTGGAATCACCCAATTAACACAGCTTCATTAACCGGAAGCACGGCGTATTCGAATACCATTTATCTCACTCTGCAGAGCTGCTCATCTTTACCCACAAGGTTTCTCAACTCCCGCGACAGAGTTAAGAACACAAGGTTGTTCACTGCTCATTTCTTCATGAAGACTCTACCCAATAGACCTCCAAACAGACCCGGGGGTCCGCTATCACAGCCAGACACTTTATTTGCCGACACGGCCAGATATTGTTCCCGTCCTGAGAGGAATCTACCGTTGTCCAGTATGCTTTTACCGTTTTCATACCGACTTTCTCGTACCCGTTAGATCTCAACTCAAACTCGGATATCCGCCACGCAGGCCAGACTACCCGTCCTGGAAGGATCTAACGTTGTTCAATATGGTTTTACCGTTTCCATATCAACTGGTTGTACTCGTTAGAGGTTCAATCGATTTGGCGATTACTAAACCAGTTTGACAAGTCAACGCTTGTGGTTGGCGATTCTTGTGTCTTTTACTTGGCACAAGGTTCTTGTCCTAATATTTTTCTCGAGTGCGCAACCTCCACTCTAGGATAAGGCGGTGGCGAAAACCGCCGACGGTCCCCACAGTGGCGAAAACCGCCGCACGGTCCCCACAACACCCTTACCCTACATTTCCCTAAGGTAAAGTCATGGGCGTAGATCACCACGTGATTTCCCACAAGACACCTCTACCTTAGTACCGGTTTTCAAATCCTACCGCCCACACCAACACCTTAGAAGTACATACAAAGATCACGCTACAAGTACGGTGTCCCATACCACCCTACCCTCTCCGGGTTTTTCAATTCTACCGGCCAATGGCCAGAGTCACTTAGTAGTGTATCATACTGAATTAAATGATCTTGTATACATTTATATCATATGTTAATTCTTACTAAGGTTGTCAAGGTGAATATGGCCATCAAGGTAAACATGGCTATTTATCAGTGGTAGGATTATCTAGATAGCATGCCATTATAAATCTTTGTTTTAAGCAATTATCAGTTCGCAACTATCAATAATGAAAATACATTAAATAAATAATGTAATTTAATGGGATTCAATATGATCAAAAATATGTGACTTGTCTTGCGGACTTATGATTTCGACAATTTTGTATTCTTCAATTTCTGGGCCTTGATCTTGATCCGAGGCTTCGTCTCCTTGAATCAGCTGCTCCTCGACGTCACGTGCTAGCGCAAAGTAAATAAAATCAATTTAATTCCACGCTCGACGAAAAATGAGCTAGGAATAAAGAAATGTAAATAACAAAATAAATTCAATTAAAATTCAAATAAAATAGGTTTGGGATTTTTGGAGGCTTGATATGAATATTTGGAGCTAAGAAATGGATTGGCGGCTTCGAAACGGTCGAAACGGATATATTTTTGCATTTTTTTGGCTTAAAATGGCTTAACGGGTCTGGTTACTATTCATTGCGGGTATTTACTATTCAAACCGGTCGAGGTACTGTTTATCACGGCGGATGCTACAGATGCGGGTGGAGTACTGTTCATCTCCTACCTCCGCGCGTGCATGCGTAGCACCGAACAGGGAGATTTTGCAACGGCGATTGACAGCGCTACAAAGCTTTGCGACGCCAACCGAGGACATGGGTGAACTCAAGGAGATGCCGGGAACCCATTTTTGGGGTCGGCACCGGCTATTTCTCCGGCGATCGCCGGCGGCGAGCTTGGGCAGCCGGTTCGGTTTTTGGTGGTTTGGGAGCTATAGGAGAGGCCATTTTCGGATTTGGCGACTGATTAACCATTGAGGGGTGATCAAGAAGGTGATGACGGTGGCGGTTTGCACTAATGGGGCTCACAGAGGGCTAGCCACGGTGGAGTGCCATGACCGGGCGGAAGAACTCGGAGGCAGGGAAGGAGAAGGCTCGGGAGCTAAAGGTGACAGCTTGGGCAAGTTCCTGGGGGCTTGAGGAGTCTATGGACAGGAGCAATTGGGTTTTATCGGTGAGTACCGGAATTAGAATTTAGGGCTTTTGAGGGTTTCGGCACCGACGGCGCTCCAATGGCTATTGGCACCACCGGGCTGGCGGAGGAGCTTCGTGGGTACTTGAGGAAACTCGGGGAGGGGCTGGGAGCTTTAGATAGCGGAGTTAATGAGCTGGCGCCGAGAAGGTCCGAGCGGCAGGGACACCAGGCGCGAGGTGGCGATGGCGGGAGGGTTCGGGAAGGGCAGCTGGGGCCTTAGCTGGCGCAGAAGTCTTCCAAAGGGCGAGGTGGCGGTTGGCAAGGTGGCAGGAGAGGGAAGATGCAAGAGAGGCTCGGTGGCGGAGAGAGATCGGGCGGCGGCGAAAAATTTGGACGATGCACAGTGAATCCGACGACAGCGGTGGAGGGGCGCGATTGCTTCAAGATTCGTGCGTGATTTGGGTGTAGATTGGTGAGAATTAGGCTCTAGTTTGAGATTTTGCAATTGCTTTTGGAAATTCAATTCCTTTACCAAATTTTCAAATTGGGATGTTTCAAACGTCGTGCGAGTCGATGATGAGCCGCGCCGCCATTGGCGTCGGTGGAACACGGCCGGTCGATCGGCGGCAGGTCTTGCCGACGGTGATCCCTTCCGAGGAGAGGTAGTAGTAGGAGCTCCTACGCGCGCCGGTCGGGTTTGGGGCGAACGGCGTGGACTTGGCGGTGGCGGCGGGCTTCACCGACGAGCCCAGAAGAGGGGCTCGCCGTCGTGTCGTTGAAGGCGTGAAGCGATGGGAGAACACGGTGACGCCTGCGCTGCGACACCCGGCGACAATGGGCCCTCCCCATCCCGACCAGCCGGAGGAGTTGTTCGTGCCGCCGAGGTTCTCCGTGCCGCACCGAAGGCGACGCGTGCGCGGTGGTGCCCGAACGAGCGTGAACGCCTCGGTGGCGAGGGCGCCGTCGGTGGAGCTGCCGCCGCCGTAGGAGTAGTGTCTGCGCATCCCGGATCGGCGCCGGCGGTGGGACCTCGGTCCGGGCGCCGCGCCGCGGGACCGCACGACACGTTGGCGTAGGTCGCGGACCTGGCGGCGCGTCAGCGGCGCCGGCTGCGGAAGCACCTCCGACGCGCGCGCCGCTGCGTCCGGATGAGGTCGCTGCCGTGTCGAGCACGGCGGTTAGCGGAGCGCGGCGCGCCGATGGCGAGGTCGACGAGGTACATCGCCGTGCTCGCGTGCCGCGGCTGCCGTGGCATCACTCGCCGCTCCATTGCGTTCTTTGGGAGGGCGGCGTGACCGTCTTGGAAGCCGTTCACGCGGCGGTGACTCGGTCGGCGGCGCGGCGGATGCGCTCGGCTCCCGCCAGGTTGCCGCGGGCGTCGGCATGAGTTAGCTCAAGACGGACGCCACGGCTCAAAGCGGTGGAAATTGCAAACGACGGCAACAAGAAGAGCAAGCAGAGGAGAAGTGACAGCTCGGAAGCCATTAGAGCATCTCTAAGAGATGCTCTTTCTCACCCCCTATCTTAAAATATTGGGT
This sequence comes from Dendrocalamus sinicus, assembly GCA_036346575.1. Classification (NCBI taxonomy): domain Eukaryota; kingdom Viridiplantae; phylum Streptophyta; class Magnoliopsida; order Poales; family Poaceae; genus Dendrocalamus; species Dendrocalamus sinicus. Next base: position 77,966 of record JAYEVI010000321.1, on the reverse strand, counting down.
ATGAAAGTTAAAAATAAGCTCCAACAGATACTCTAAAATGTTGAATTTGTAGTCAATTTTCGGCATATTTTAATCCAGAAATTCAGCATATAAAACATGACATAAACAAGCATGAGTGATCTATCATCGACGTATTTATATTCGCTAACGAATAAGCTAACAGAAACATCTATTAACATATTCATAGCGCACAGAAACAAATACACCAGAAAAGGTTTCAGATTATACCCTCGGGCGGGGCCAGTGCCGGAGACACCGGAGGCGCCGTTACCATCAGTCGTCATGATGGCCTATTCGATGTAGTCGATCAAGGCGTGATGCAGGAAGAAGCTTGATGCAGGAAGATGTTCGCAGTGCAGTCCCGCGAACGATTCACCACCAGGAAGAAGACGTTGCAGATTGAGTAGTCGCGCTGATGCGCTCCCCAAAAACTTGATCGCCCGCCTACCCGTGCAGGTACACAAACGGACGAAGTTCCGGAGGCCTACTCGCCGTAAACTTGTGCGCAAGGTTACGGACCGGAGATTGCAGAGCAGCAAAACAGAGAGAGTTCTCGTTCTTTCGTATCCCATTGGAATGGAGAGAGAGCCCTCTTTGTAACAAAGAAAAGCGAAGAGACTGATAATCGCAGCCATTATTCACTAGTAACAGCAACCATTACTCAAAGTAACCACACCATAATCGTGCACCGTTATTGCCACCATCGGTCGCGTTCGTTTTGAATAGATAAAGAAAACGCGCCCGCGGCTGCGCTCGCGCAGACGACGCTGCGCACGCGCACCACGCACCAAGACGGACGGCGACGCGGCACGCGCGCGCGGCGTGGCGTGGCGAAGCGAGGCGGCGAGCGCGTAATGGCTCTCTCCAATTCCACAAGGGTTACCACATTCCACCTTTTAAAGTGGTGTAACTCCCATTCAATTCTCCATATGGGACTAAACAATTTTCTACCTAGCATTAGTTGTGGGCCTAGGAATTTCATTTGATTAATTGCTAAATTAAAATGGGCCAATCCCAATTAATCCAACATAAAACACATCCAATAATTTTGGTACTCTAAAATTGAGGTGGATCACCATCAAATATACAGTGCCTAGATAGTAATTTTAAGGATCCAAGTTTAGAGGAGCTGCTGAAGGAGGAGAAAGATTTAGAGGACAATTTTTTTAAGAAGACTCCCAATATGAGATTTTAGAGGATAAAATATTAAGCCTCTCTTGGAGATGGTCTTAGAGTCCTAAAGAGAGAGGACGAAAGTTTCGCGACATGCATGGGGTTTGATCATAGCTTGTTCTTGTTTCAGAATGATACGTGACGTTTAAGTATTCCGAATCGTTGAATGGTGGCTGCGAAGTGCATCGCACGTCGATACAACGTTGGTCTCTGTCTAGTATATATATAGCATCTTGTTCGTGTCGCCCGATAGAAACTTGCAGGATGCCAAGCAAACGGCCGGAGCAGTATGGTTCCGCACGTTCGAAGGCCAACACACGAACGACCCACTCGCTCCCTCCTTTCTCCTGCTTCTTTGTCAACTGCGCGCCCTGCAGTCCTGGCCGCCGCCGCCAGCAGTCCTGGCCGCCGCCGCCAGCAGGGGGACGTCGCCTTCTGCTCCGGCTCTCCGCCTCAGTGGCGAAGCCAAGATTAAAATTAAAGATGGGCTGAAATATTTGTTGGACTAAACTATATTGACACAAATATAGTCCTACACTCTTATAGAATTTCAAATTCATTAAGAAATTATACAGTTGGAGTCTTAGAGACAAACAACGAAAAACAGAGAAATACAAAGTACGTACCTTAACAATAGAAAGCGCATACCCAATAACATATAATTATTCTGCTATGAGTACGGAGTAGAAATAAATCACCTGTATACGAAACATATGAAAATTAGTTATATAATAGAAAATTGAGAATAATAATGAAAATGTAGTTCATATGAATTATGAAACATACCACAAATAAGCTAATTTGAACCACGAGACAAATTTGAATCACAGGGCAAATGCATTCTACGCGACTTCATGCCTTGGAAACGGTTTAATTGCGAAATAGTTGCACAAAGTTCGTTTCTCCATTATAGCAAAATCTATAAATAAATTATTAGACTAAAATCTAAACTCTAAAATACTAAATTGATAAAAAAAATATAGGAAAATTACCTGAAGCAGTGAAGCCGTCGGCCGCCCTATCCTCAATTCTTTGTTGAGACTTGAGTTTGTTCGACTGTTCACACTGGAGTGACTGGACACTCGTCGGAAAATGAAATCAACACACGGCAGCAGCGCCTCCACTCGCCCCCACTCGCCTCCACGGCTCCACCCCCTTATTAGTTCGATCCGTCCGCCCGCAGCTTTTATTCATCCGCACTCCTGCAGGCCGCAGCTCCTCAACGCCCCCCCTCTCTCTCGCTTCTCCACTCCTCGCTCGCCGCCTCGCGGTCCTCGCCTCGCTTCCGGCTCCTCCGACCTCCGCTCCTCCTCGCTCGACGCCTCGCGGCCCTCGCCTCGCTCCCGGCTCCTCCTCGCTCGCCGCCTCATGGCCCTCACCTCGCTCCCGGCTCCTCGGCAACTCGGCTCCTCTGCTCCTCCTGCGGCGCCACCAGATGACCAGATCTGGCCTGGGAAGTGGGAAGTGAATCTGTGCTCCTCTGGGTCTGCTGCGGTGCCGCCGCCTGGGAATAGTGAATGTGTGCCCCTGAATGGTTGAATCTGTGTTTTCGTGGGCTGCCGGGCCTCTTTACTTGAAATGGGCTACTTTTTATTGTTTGTTGCTTGTTGAGCTTAAAGCCTCTGTGAGACTGTGATTGTCGCCGACTCGCCATCCGTCGGCTGCAGTGGGCGCTTGCCGGGAGGGGGCCGGGGGGTGTCCGCCGCTGGGGGGAGGTGAGGCTCGAGCCTTACTAAGCCTCCCCTAGCTTCGCCCCTGCTCCACCTCCTCCCCCCGCTCGCTCCCTTTTTCTCCTTCATCGTGGCCGACGGACTAGCCTAGAACCGCCGCCGCCACCGCCACCAGTAGGGGAGGGGGCAAGCCAAGGACTGCAGTGTCTATATAAAGACTTGTGTATGCTCTGTAAGGAGAAATCGATTGATGCAATCATTCTCTCCACATATTGCTTCCTCCGTTTGATCGACATCTTCTTCGACAAGACATTGTGACGTTACATCTACTTCCTTTGAAAGGCACGCGTAACATACTTGCATTCTGCTAGTGGTGGATCCGGATCATAATTTAGAAGGGCTAATGGGATTTGCTCACCGATTTACGATGGTCTAAAGTAGGATCTCATTGAACATGTCGATCAGGCTACCAATGTTAACCAGTTCATCAACGGGAGGCACAGTCTGCCTCTGCACAAGCTCCCCAGCCACGGCACCCCGTGGGTACTTCCTGGGCATGTTCCTTGGGGGCACCCACCAGGAAGCCCTCGGTGGGCTGCACAACCTGTTCGGTCGGCCTAGCGTGGTGCGCATGTCACAGAGCGACGACCCCACTACTTCGCCGTGACGCGTGTGACGCTTGGCCCATCCTGCGTTGACGTACTCCGCGCGATGCAGCATGAGCCTGAGGTCATGTTCGAGGTCCTCAAGTAGAGAACCGATGACGCCACGGCCGCAGCCCTCGGTAGAGCGTTTGGTGCAATGCTGTACCTCGCATTCGACCCCAAGGTGGCAGTGATGGCTAGCAGGGAGAGCAGTTGCTCGAAAGGATCAGCTGTCGAACGCTAAGGAGGATGATGATAAGTGGGAGTTCATGCGTGGGCTCACCGTGTGATGAAGTGCCAGCTTCTTCAATTGATATGAGCGAGCTTGCCTCCTCCCCTGTACCTGGTGTTGTAGAGCAGCGGGCATGCATCCGGCACCCACTCACCATCGCCGGGTACCCACAATTGACCAGCGGTAGGGGGTGCCAGCCCCACTGGTTGGTCCGCCACTGCAATCTGCATTGACAAAAGCCTGCGACTTGTGAGTGCATGTGTTCCATCGCCTTCTTTTTAGTGTTACAAGTACTTTTTTAGTTTGTTTGATTTACGTACTACCAATATATCATCTGCATGCTTAATTACCAATGCGTGCATATCTTGAAATTGAATCCCTATAGCTTTGCACACCCCTATTCTATGCTTTTTGATACGACTAATTTATGTGTGTGCCGTAGTTCTGCATCTGGCTTTAGATCTATACTGTTCACGTAATCACTGTTTGGATCTACCCTTTGAATTACGGCTCAGAACTCTCTTTCAGCATATTTCGTTTTATATCTTCAACATGCAAGGTTATCTGGCTGGCCCCTTTACACACATGATTCGATAGAAATTTTAGGATGTTTCCTTTCCTACGGGATTGTCCTGTTCCAAACGGGGTCTAGACTACCAGTGGGCCACGAACCAACTTATATGGACATATGCTGAAACCGTTACTTCCATATAGTAAATTGCAAATTTTCGATTTCAGTGCACATATTACTGTTGAGGAACCGTTGCTGGCGACCAGTCCGATCGATTCCTCTGCTTAGAACAAGAACGAATCAATCACAGAAGAATAGATTGAACACAGAGAGGTAGAGAGAACCCCTGGTCTTTCTTTATTGCTTTCAATTGCATCAGGTCTACATAATGATGGGGGTATGGCTCTCTATTTATAGTCTACGGTGGGGTACCCAAATATGTCAAGACTCTGGGCTGGGCCCAGGGTTTCCTAACACTCCCCCTTGGGCACTCACCCAACATGCTCATGCCTCGTCAAAACTCCATAAAAACCCAGTGGGAAAAATTTGGAGAAAAAGTACATGATGCATGTGATGCTGCGATGCACGAATTGCCTCATTAACAACCTTGGTCGAGAAACTTCAGGAAAACTCGTCAAGGGAAAAAGAGTACAATTCACCCACTTCATTCAGTCTTCAGGACTTTATTCTTTTGGGTACTTAATCTTCATGATCAAGATTTATTATCGGGCTTGAGAGAATTCTCCCCCTAAATTTTGCACTTCTCTAAGTCTCATCATTACAGTTCCATGCACGCACCTTTCAAAGCTAGATGCGGGGAGTGACTTAGTGAATAAATCTGCGAGATTTTCACATGACTTAGTATGCAGCACTTTGATTTCGTCCATCTTTTGCAATTCATGAGCATAGAAGAACTTGGGGTTGATATACTTTGTGAGATGACTCTTCACATAGCCCGTTTGCACTTGTGCAACGCAAGCGGCATTATCTTCATAGATAATTGTGGGGGTTTGCACAATGTTCATCCCACATGACTGTTGGATGTGGTGAACCATTCAGCGGAGCCAAGCGCACTCTCGTGCGACTTCATACAGTGCTGTAATTTCTGAGTGGTTCGTCGAAGTAGCTACAAGGCTTTGCTTAGACGATTTCCATGAAATTGCAGTTCCACCACACAGAAATACATAGCATGTTTGTGACTTAGCGGTATGCGGGTCTGACAGATACCCAGCATCTGCATAGCCAATCAAGTTCAGATCTTGATTCTTTCTGTAGAACAATCCAAGGTCCTTGCTTCCTTGGAGGTATCAGAAGATATCCTTTATGCCCTGCCAATGCCTTTTGGTGGGCTCTGCACTGTACCTTGCTAACAAGTTCACGACAAATGCAATGTCCGGTCTAGTGCAGTTTGCTAAGTACATGAGTGCTCCCACTGCACTCAAGTATGGGAATTCCGGTCCCAGGACTTCCTCCCCCTCTTCCCTAGGTCGGAAAGGATCTTTTTCTTGCTGTAAAGACCTACCGATCACCGGTACTTTCGAGGGAAATGCCTTCTCGAATCCAAACCTTTCAAGCACCTTCTGGGTGTAGGTAGACTGATGTACCAAGATTCCTTCAGGGACATGCTCAAGCTGCAGGCCTAGGCAAATCTTGGTCTTGCCCAAATCTTTCATTTCAAATTCTGACTCCAAGTAGAAACTTGCTTCTCTTATATCTTCTGCTGTCCCGATGATATTCGGATCATCTACATACACAGAGATTTTACAGAATCTATTTTGGGATCGCCGTATAAATACACAAGGACAGTCTTCATTATTTGTGTAGCCTTTCTTGCAGAGAAAGTCGCTCAAGCGATTATACCAAATTCTTCCAGATTTCTTAAGTCCATACAACGACTTTCTGAGTTTCACACTGTACAGATTTCTATTTGCTCTGTCTTGGTTCGGGAGAGGTATTCCTTCAGAGACTTTCATATAAATCTCCGAATCTAAGTTACCATAAAGGTATGCAATCACAACATCCATCAATTTTATTTCTAAGTTCAAGTTCACTGCCATTGAGATTAAGTGTCTAAAGGTAATTCCACTCATGACTGGGGAGTAGGTTTCTTCATAATCAACTCCAGGACGTTGAGTGAAACCTTGGGCTACTAGCCTTGCATTGTATCTCACTACTTCGTTTCTTTCATTCCTCTTTCGAATAAATACCCACTTGTGTCCAACGGGGTGTACATGGGGAGGCGTGTGGCATACGGGCCCAAACACCACTCTTTTGTTCAGAGACAGCAATTCAGTTGCTATTGCCTTCTTCCAATCTTTCCAATACGATCTTTTCTTACATTCAGCGAGCGATGCAAGCTCGGGATCAAGATCGATGATTGTGATAATTTTCTTTGCGAACTAGATATCGATATTAGCTGTTGTGCTATTCAGGGACTCTCCTGTGTGCACATAATTTATAGCTATTTCTTCATGAGTTGCTACTTCTGGAGCGATTGCTTCTTCTGGAGCTTCACCTTGCGCATCGCTTCTTTCAATTGCGGTGGCAAGTCCCTTTAGTTTTTCGGCTCCGATGTGTGCACACACATCCATGCCGACGGGATATTCAGATCGGTATGCCCTCTTACGAGGTGTCATACTTGTGCGGTCTCAACGGCTCCCTTCTCATTCTGGTGGACTTCAGTGATCGGCTATGATAAGTCCTTCTTATCCTTTTTCACCAGGCGTCCCAGGTTACTTAGGATTCGAGGAGCCGGAATTCTCGTCCTTTATTATTTTTCTGAGGCATCTAGACGAGATTAGGGATACCTTCTGCTTTCTTTGGTATTTCAACCCTCTCTGGTGCAGTGTATGCAGGCACATGCGACTTAGTCATACTCTTCAAATCACTAAAGTGATCAGGCAGTTGATTTGCTAGTTCTTGCAAATCGATTGTTTTCTGGACTTCTCTTGTCTTCTGGACTTCTCTATTTGCTTCACTAGTGCGCGGGTCATATACATGGATTCTCGTGGCTTGCCACGTAATGTCTCGACATTCTTCATCAAGGGGTTGATTTCCCCCCTAATGTTGGGAAATTTTCAGTGCTGACCCTTGCGCTAGTTGCATAGACGGATGGATGTTGTAGGCCAATGGTCTAAAATTGATGAGATTGATTACATGTAGGACTGCGTGTCCCAACATGTGGCTGGCCAATTACAATTTTTCAAAAGGGTCGGGCAATAAATTTAATTCTCTTGATTAAAGCCTCTGTCAAACCATTCTGGGTATGGACATGCGGTACCGAGTGCTAAACTGCAATTCCCATTGCCATGCAACAATCATCAAATGTCTTTGAAGTAAATTCTCCGGCGTTGTCCATTCGGATGGACTTGATGTGATGACCAGGGAACACATTTCTGATGCGAATGATCTACGAGATCAATTTTGCAAAGGCATGGTTTCTTGTAGACAACAGACCCACATATGACCACTTCGAGGAAGCGTCAATGAGCACCATGAAATACTTAAATGGCCCTGAGATGGGCTAAATGGGATCGCAAATGTCTTCCTGGATGCGTTCTAGGAATGTAGGGACTTCATCCTTCACTTTCAAAGTGGATGGTCTAGTAATTAGTTTCCCGGTGGCACATACAGGGCACACAAAATCTTCATGATTCAGAAAATTCTTCACATTAATATTATGCTCATGCGAGTTATTTATTATGTTTCTCATCATTCTAAGACCTGGGTGGCCTAATCTGTTATGCCAGAGACAGAATAGTTCAGAGCTTCTAAATACCGTCTTCAGGACAGTGTACGCTGCAGACGCCTTAATGTTGGTATAATATAGCCCAGTTTCTAGTGAAGGAAGTTTTTCTAATACTCTTTTCATTCTCTTCGCGCTTCATAATGAGCAGGTATTTCTTACCATACTCTTCTTCAGTCTCAACATGGAAACTATTTGCGCGAATATTCTTAAAACTTATGAGAGTTCTAGTCTATTCTGGGTACAATAAGACTTCTTCAATGATCAAAGTTGTGCCCATGTGGCTCTTCTGGAACCAATTATACATGCATCACTTTCGGTGATTGTCGTAAGGCTGCCAGTGCTCTTACGGATCGACTGGGAATACTTTATCTTTCTTACGATGAAATGCGTTGTGCCGCTGCTAGCTAAGCACACTTCCTTCATAGGGCGCTACACGTGTTCTAATATAGGGTATTTTATTAACATGCATGAGAAGGCAATCAACACATAAATAAAATACTTCAATATTAGAACATATCATGCCATCATAAACTGAATCAATGAATGAATTTTTTCAAAATCATCCAACCATCACGACAAAACAATAATTCTTAAGTACCATCCATGCAAATTCTAACATATTCTTCCACACAAAATAAATGACAATTAAAGTCTAAATGTATTCTGTGCACTAGACTTCTTCTGCTATTTCCTCGGGGTGACATTCTTTTCAAGAGAAATCATGGCGGTGGCTGCTTCTAGGTCGAGAGGGGTGCTGCTGTCGTAATGGTCTCAAACACCATCAGCGCGGGCAGCTGCTCAGAACGCTCCCCCTCAACCGATGCAGAGTGGGCTTCATGTGCCCTTTGCCATCCCGTTTTGGCTTGCTGGCCTTATTCTCACGTGGAACATATGATTTGCCTTTCTGGGCTGCGGCCTTACCCTTCCTTCCTCCTTCTCTTCATCAAGTGCTTTCGCACCTTGTAGCTCCCAGCGTTGGCTTCACGGTCAGCGGAGCTACCTGGTGGCTGAGTGACGTAATTCTTGCGGAGAAGTTCGTCCTGAGCCTCCGCAACCTGCATCATTTCAATCAATCCGGCGTATTCCTTGTAGCCGTCTTGACGATAGTTGCGGGCGGATTGTACATCATTGGGGTGAAAGGTGGATAGGGTCTTCCCAATCTTCTGCTCATCTGTGATCTGCTTGCCACAGAGTTGCATATTAGTACAAATTCTATGCAAGGCAGAATTGTACTTCCCGACCGTCTTAAAATCGGCAAACCTCAGTCTAATCCACTCCTGCTTTGCTTGAGGAAGAATGATGTACTTCAACCTCTCAAACCACTTCTTGAGTGCAGTCCAGAGTGCTAGCACGCTTTTCTCCGCCATATACTCATTCTTAAGAGTGAGGCAGAGGTGGTACCTGAGAAAATGAAGTGCCTGATCATTCTCCTCAGGTGTGGGTTGAGCGTCATACAGTCCGCCAATCCCAATGGCCACGCAGAGCTTCTTGGCTCCAAGCACAATCTCGATATCGGATGCCTAAGTCAGATAGTTTTGGCCATGCGGGGCCAGCTCCTCGAACTCCCAGTTCGTGATGCTAGTCATTTAAATGTGTATAAGTTTACTGCTGGTAAACATGCACGGAATAATTCACTGCGGGTAAATAAATGGAACAAAAGGTTCTCATATAGAATTTTCTATGCATTTTCTATAATTTTTACTGCTATTTTCAGTGATTAAAAGAAATTTTAACAATTACAATTAACCAAAACAGTAAATAAATACAGAAAATACAGAGAATAATAATGGCATAAATAAATAAGCTTCAAATGCCAAAATTAATTCAAAATTCGGATTCCCAAGGCCCTTTTATGCTAGAATATGAAATTTCAGCAAATTCTACAATTCCAGAGGGTTTCTGCGCCAATTTTCAGTTCAGAGAAAATTCACGCAATTTTCTGATTTACCGAGGGGTTTTCTGCAAAATTCTAGACCCATACGTAAAACAGAGGACCTATCGGCAATTTTCGGAACTACCGAGGCCCCCTTTGCAAAATTTGGGACTTATACGTAATTATAAGGGCTTCTTGGTAATATCCCGAGAGACGGGGGGCTTTTTCGCAAATTTGCAGCCCTCTCCCCCGGTTGGGCCTCCCCTTCCCTTTTTTTCGTTTTTGGTCTGCTGTGCATTGGCCCATGCGGCCCGCCTTATTTCACGCAAAGCCCATGTGGCCGTTCGGCCCACCCGGCGGCTTATCCCCACACTGAGTAGGGTTTCCCCTACTCTCTTCTTTTGTGGCGGCGGCGGGCTTGGCTGTGTGGCGGCGGACGGCGCGACTGCCAGTGGCGTGAATCGGCGCGCACGAGGCGACCAAGCGGCGACGCGGAGAACCCGGTGCGGGCGCGCTAAGCGGCGGCGGCAAAGCGCGCGCGGCCGATGGTGGCCGGCGAGCCGAGGCGGCTTGGCTGGGAGGTGGCGGCGCTCCGAGTCCGGCGAGTGCGGGCTTTGGCGGCGAAGCGGCCGGGCGGTGGCGCATCTGGCGGCAACCACGTCGCGGCGGTGGTTCCGAGGCGGATCAGTGCGCGAGGCGAGTCACGGGTGCCGGCGCGCGGATCGCGAGGCGGGCGGGAGGCGGCCGGCGCGGTGCTAGCCGAGCGGCGGCGGGCGGCGCGCCGCTGGCTGAGCGGTGGCGCCGAGCGCGCCGGAGGCGGCGGTGCGGCACCGGTCGACGGCGTGGTAGAGAGCCGCCGCAGCGGCGGCATCGCCGCGGCGGCGGTGCTTCATGTGGCGCAGACGGGCGAATCGATCGGCTACGGGCAGCGGAGAGGCCGGTGGCGCGTGGCGAGCGCGGCGGCGGCGCGCCGTTCGGGGCGCAAGGCGGGGCTGGTGCAGCTATGTGCCTACGGCGGCCGGACTTCGGGTCCACGGCGAGCAACGCGCATGCTGGCACAGTGCACGGGCGACAGTGCCCCATGCGGTGGGCGGCAATCGGCCGGCGAGACCGGCTGCTGGCCGGCAGTGCCTTATTTTTTTTTCTCCTTTTTTCTGTGTGATGCTTTGCAGAGCAAAACAGAAGAAGCGATGCCAATTTTTTGTATAATGATTATGCAGAATCAAATAAAAACCCATGCAAAATTTCCGTCTTCTAATCTACGATGCAATCAACATCTACCCCATTTCGCAATCTACCTATCGACATTGTGCTGGCGATTTCAAATCTGCTCGCGGTAGATTTGGGGTGGATTTGCACCGTTTCTCTAACCCACAATGCAATCAACATCTATCCGTTTCACAATCTACCGATCGGCATTATGCCGGCGACTTCAAGTCTGCTCGCGGTAGATTAGGGCGGATTTGCACCGTAGAGATTCAATCTAGAACGCGAAAGAAAATACAGATTCAAAGCGATCTAGAAAATCAATCTGTGCTTCATGATTACCTCGTTCACGAGAGCGAAGTCGTGCTGATAACGTGTTGAGGAACTGTCGCTGGCGACCAATCTGATCGATTCCTCTGCTTAGAACAAGAACGAATCAATCACAGAATCACAGAAGAATAGATTGAACACAGAGAGGTAGAGAAAACTCCTGGTCTTTCTTTATTGCTTTCAATTGCATCAGGTGTACATAATGATGGGGGTATGGCTCTCTATTTATAGTCTACGATGGGGTGCCCAAATATGTCAGGACTCTGGGCTGGGCCCAGGGTTTCCTAACAATTACTAGTCTATTGCCGTGCAATATATTGAGATGTAAATCACCATACTGTATTCGGCGTCGGGCCAACTCGATCAATTCTGTATACATGTTTATTTTTTTATTAAAAAAAACTAGATATTAGATCATGCACAGGTAAACTATACGCACTGTAGTATGGACCTGGCAATTACAAGTTGATTAACGCGTAAAGACTTGATAACACATAAGGAGATACGACTGTAAATGAAAAGGAAACCTTGCATGCCACTGCAGTTACAAGAATACCTAATTATGTTTCTTTTATAAATGTTGTTATGGATATGTGCATACATACTAGCTAAGAGAAGACATAATGTTATCATCATGCCTATATATTTTCTTTGTTTCTTACTAACTTTATAATATTAATTTTATAATATTATAATTTTACTAGGTTTTATGAATATATTATAATAAAAATTAGTGGTCAAAGTTGTGTTTTAGAGATTGTCTTGTTGTCCAAAATGACACTTTTTTGTGACTGGAGTGAGTATAATGGTATAATCAATCATTGTTTTATTTTTCACAAATATTTGTTCTTTTCTAAATAAATTGTTAATTGTAGGAAAATATGTATGACATTGTGAAAGAAGACTTTCCCAAGATCATTCTTGATGGAAGTAACAATATGTACTCCTTGACATGGGCTAGTAATGTTGAGTTTCATTTAGCGAACAATGGTCTCAGTGAGACAACTATTTCTAGTTCCAAGTGTGCTCTTGACCAAAAGGCAAGGGCTCCGTTTTTCCTACGGCGCCATCTAGGTGAAGATTTGAAAAATGAGTTCATGATGGAAAGGGATCCACTTGTTTTATGGCAATCCCTTAAGGGTCGCTTTGATCAACAAAAGCCCATAATCCTGTGTCAAGCGCGTTATGATTGGGCAAACTTGCGCTTCCTGGACTTCCAAGTCCATGATTGGACATAATTCAGCTCTCCGTCGCATAGCTTCTCAATTAAAACTCTGCGAGCAAGAAATTACAGAGAAGGAAATGGTGGACTAGACCTGATCTACATTCCACCCAATTAAGCTCCATCAGCAGTTTAGGGCTGACAAAATATGAGAAGTACTCCGAGCTGAATTCTGCATTGTTAGTGGCAGAAGAACACAAGCTGTTGCTCATGAAAAATCATAATGCCCGACCAACTGGTTTTCAACATGTGCGAGAGGTCGGGGAAAAGGTGGGCGTGAACGAGGAAGAAGTCGGGGACAAGGTGCGCGTGGACGAGCAAGGGAGAAATATAAAGGTAAAGAATGATGAAAGATAAGAAAGGTCAGGAGACCAAACCTGAGTCACATGAATAAGTTTACATCAGTGGTGAATATAGGATTTTAACGTGACTCAGGCTAAATTATAACAGGCTAATAACTTAAGAATGAATGTAAATTTAGATCCACATCATGGTATAATAGAAGTACGTCGTAAATACAAATTTAGTTCAATGCTTTAACTCAAAATATAATAAAAAACATAGTAAAATATAAACAAAATAGCATAGTAGAGATGCAATTTGAATACCTAAATAATGAAGATTTGCTCCCATCTTAGGCCGCCACTTCTTCATTAATAGTAGGACAAGAACTAGAACTTACAAAGACAATATATGAGAGTAAATCAAGCAGTGTATGATTAAATACGAAGAACATAAGTTTACATTTATAAGAAGTTAACTTATCACTACTACGAGATAATTGTTTCTTACATGACCTCATCCCTTGAAAACACTCTAAAATCTTATCATTATTATGTCTCGCTCAATATAGTATACCATGCTATGATTCATCCACTTATCGTTCATCTTATTTCGCAAATTAGTCTTAATAATCTTCATAACTGAAAAGACTCTTTCTCAGCTTGTTGTTACCATTGATAAAATCAAGGCCAATACAATGAGATGATATACCGATGGAAAAACTATATGTTTATCAGTCTGAATCATCTTCATAGCAAGCTTTCCAATGTCCGTGCTACTTGCAAATTCTAGATCATCTCTCATATCATTAATAAATGTGCCAAGTTGGTTCCTAAGGATTACACAATCATATTGAAAGAAATCAGTAGCATATATCTTAGCAAGTTCAATTAATTTGACTAGCAATGCACCTCAATAACTGGGTCAATCTTTCAGCAATGCGATTATTCATCTCAACAATAATCTGATCATGCACCACAATAAACATTTCATGATGAAAATGATCATAGTAAGTTACAATTTGGCCACCACGACCCCTTGAACAAGTGGAGGCATCTCTAGAGGGGTGGAGGAGGGCGCTGGAGCTGGAGGAACCGAAATGAGGTGCTGGAGGGAGGCAGCGGAGGCGTTGGATCTGGATGGAGCCAGGAGGCATTGGAGGAGGGTAAAGGCATCGGGCAAAGGTTAAGACTCCCGTGAATCTGTGATGGCTGGTCGTGACCGGGCGAATGTCTGGATGACACTTGCGCACCTATGGGCCGTGGGTTGTGGCCACTGCAACCTCGAGCTGGGTTGTGCCACCTCGGGCTGGGTCACTAAAACTTGATTTTTCTTAAGTCCATGTAGGAATAGTTCCACTGCTAATTTTTCTAGGCCTCAAGCTATAGTCTACCTATCCCGAAGCCTAGATCTGCCCATGGTTTGCATGGACTTTCTATGATGGTATGACCTGTTTTGGTTTGAGCTCATGGATTATGGAGATCATGAATAATTAATCTCATTTAGCCATATTTGTTCTTTTTTTAATTAGTTTTATGCTATGCTATGCTTTATACATACATATATACATACATACACACACACATATACATACATACATACATACATACATACATACATACATACATACATACATACATACATACATACATACATACATACATACATACATACATACATACATACATACATACATACATGCATGCATACATGCATGCATACATACATACATACATACATACATACATACATACATACACACACACACAAATCAACGTGTAGGTGTAAATTACGCACTAAAAGTTACCATCAATTATGAGCAGAAATTACTATCGAGGCGAGTGAAGTTCTCACGAAACACTTACATGACACAGCAGTAATAACTTTCCTCACAACAGTCAATAACTTTCAGGCACAAAACTGGCGTGTATAGAATGCGCAGGCGCTTGTTAGCACGCCCGTGTGTGTTGTATCGGTTTCTTGTTTGCTTGTTGAACTACATATATTCCGTGCCCGTTTGTGGAATTGTTGAGTTATATATTGAACAACTTTATTTTTCAATCATTAATTTGAATATTTTGCTATTCTTTGGGGTATCCATGATACACAACTACACAACCCATTGAGAATGAGTGAGACCTGTGTCTGGTAGGCAGTCGTCCGACACATAACATCCTGAAGGATACAGGTTTTTTTTTTCCAAACCCTAGTAAATTTAAAACACTAGGAGTGTAAGTGTGTGATTACAATTGCAAATAATGATGCGTCGATTATTATGTGCTCTGGAAGACCTTCAATGATTCTCCCTATGAGTACAGAAATGATTGTAATAATTTATAAAGGATGCTTTGTTGTATCTTAATCAAGTTACTCCAGTCTAGATGTATTTGTTGCCGTTAATATGAGGTTTTTGTCTTCTGAAACGAACGGCGTAAATGGCGCCTGTTAGTGCAATATACACTGGGTGGGAATTGGGCTGTCCCCTTCAGGACATATCTATCAAAAACTTGATATGGGTTGAGAAATGCAGGCCGAAAACTACTAGGACGCATCTTCGTCTGGAAAAATTTTATTATGTAACGGTTACATAGTTGTGGTTGTGTAATGGGCCAACTAGTCAGCGACACATGGCATGTAAATACTGTAGCAATTTTTTTGGGGTAGATTTCAGTGTGTTTTTTTGTTGCTATAGTATTTGCTATGTAACTGTTACACATTCGTGTCCCTTCGAGTAGCGAGGAACCAAGTCTTGACTCTTGCTAGTCGTCGCAGCTGGCCAGCTAAAGAATAAGCTCTACACATGAAGATGACAACAAAACTGCACACAACCACCACCTTCGTAGAAGTTGCACCAGTGCTTTCGTCTCCTGGAATCGGAGACGTTACGGCCCGCTCGATTAGACTGAAAAGCTATGACATGGTTGAAATTGTCTTTATTACGATTGAGATTTTCTTGTAGTTGAGTGGTTTATTTGGTGTAATTAAATCTAAAAATTTAAAAATAAAAATGCTAGCTTATCACGGACAACGCAAACGAATACAGAAAAAAAAAGAATCGGTAAAAAAGCTTTAAAAAGCCAAAAGTTCAAAAAAAGACGAAATTTATAAATAGTAAAAAATAAGTCAGAAACCAAAATCTGAAACTGAAATGAGCGGGTCGCACGGTCAAATTCAAGGATGACAAGCTTGCGAATCGATTGTGCGGTGTGCCTTCCTTACACGCTAATGCCATCGTGGTCGTTGGAAGAAGATAATAACAATTGTGCGGTGTGCCTTCCTTACTCGCCAAAAAGCATCTAACAATTATCCAACGACGTTTGTAGTCGTTGGATAATTGTTAGGCGCTTTTTGTCGTAGCCGTCGTCGTGGTCCAAAGCAGGTGAGATTAAGATTGCAAGAATTGACTAGATCCAATGCGAAACTGAGCCTGAACACCGCGTGCCATCTTGCAAGAATTGACTAGATCAACGCGAAACTGAAGACTGAACACCGCGTGCCATCGCTTCTTCGCCGATCAGAAAGTAATGGAAGAGATAATTTAATGAAATTCGTTGTTGCATATCTAAGCTGTTGCTTCTGATTGTAGTGTTTGGCCAACAATCTTAGTGAGTTTTGACAGCATGATTATGACACAAGCGACTGTATATTAGACAGGTTATAAGCACTATTTGACTATTTGTTGGTCGGTTGTGCCGTGTTGGTCTGTTGGATCGGATATTAAGGTGACAAATAGAAGGGAGGAAGATGTAACGCCCCCGTTTCCAGGGGCGCGTACGGACACGACACTCCTTAACTATTCACGCATGAACAGTTATGGACTGTCGCGCAAGAGTATACCATTGCATGCTTACAACAAAAGACCAGCATATATTTGACATACGGATTAACATCCAGTTTTTTTGTGGCGTGCAAGCCCAAAGTATATTACATTACAAAAGGCTCGAGCGCTTGGCGCGGCGGAGACCTACAGCCAAGGATCCTCGTCGAAGAAAAGATCATCTGGGACTTCTTCAACGGGGAGTCCTTCTCCTTCGTCTTGATCCTCTAAAGATTAGATTAAGCAAGCCATGAGCCAAACAACCGGCTCAGCAAATCCCAAAGGGATCTTAATTTACTACATGCACGGAAGTTCCAAGGAAGGGTGTATACTTGGTTTATTACATTTGGTGGATGCAATTTTATTTGCAAACGTTTTCATAAGACGGACACAAAACTTACTCCTTAAGAACTCAGGGGGTTTTCATCAAGAGTACATTAACCAACTAACCAAGTTAAAACATGTACAAATCTACTTAAGCCTTCTTCTTTGGAATCACCCAAGTGACACGGCTCAATAGCAGGAGCACGGCGTATTCGAATACCATTTATTTGACTCTGCGAGTTTGCTCGGCTTACCCACACGATTCCTCAACTCCGCTAAAGAGTCAAGAAAACCGGTCTTTTCTCTGCTCGACTCTTTATATAGGCTCTACCCAGTAGAATTCACTCAGTGCGGCTCACATCCACCCACACACACACACACACACACACACACACAGAGGGACAACGTCAAGCAGTGAATTCCACCGTTGTTAGGCATCCGTAGCACGGCCTGCCTAACCTCACTTCTGCTACCCTCTGTAGAGTTTCAATCGAGTTGAGCGGCTAAAAGACAAGGGTTGACAAGTCAACTCCTGTGGTTGGCGATCAACGTGACAATTGCTCGGCGTAAGGGTTTGATCCTTATATTTTCACATGGCCGCAACCTCGCGGTCCGCGACCCAAACTAAGGTAGCGGTGGCGTGACCCGTCCGCGGTTTCCCACTCACCCTTACCCTACTCCAGCCCTAGGATAAGAGGTGGGCAAAGACCGTCTCGCGGCTCTTCCCGACCCTTATCCTACCTTGTGCACGCCGGCACTCTCGCTCTAAGATACGGTGTCCCATACCACCCTACCTTAAGTCGGGTTTTCCAGATTCTATCGGCCCACACCACAACCTTATTAGTGTAACATTTTGCATGATAGTAATAACCTACAATTATCTAGATTAACAGATAAATAAATCTAGGGTTTCAAAGGCATGGCTACAATTTAATCATGGCATTTAACGGTGGTAGGACTAACTATATCACATGTCATTCTAAACATTTTATTTTTATTTTCGAACTAACATTTCAGAACTAGCTCAATGCAAATAACATATTAACATATTTAAACATTATGGGATACAATATGATCAAAGGATTTGGGACTTGCCGTCTATCAGGATGATCTCTGCGAGCTCAAGCGTCGAAGCACACGGATCTGAATCGCTCCTGGGCTTAGGGATCTCGACACTAACGCAAACAATTAAAATAAATTAAATCCAGCTTGCAACTAATCAAGCGAGGAAAAATTAATCTATTAAAAGGAATAAAATTCATAAACACTCCAAATAGAATTTTGAGAATTTTTCTAGGATGAATCTGTGGAAAAGGAGTTCACCACTGGGTCAGGAATAATATTTGGAGCAATGTGGTGAAATTTGGGAATTTTGGGATTTTCTGTGATTTTCTAGGATTTATTTGAGTTTTCTGGAATTTTGGAAATTGATAAATCACTGGAAAATCTAATGAGCGGTAGTGGGCCGGCCAGCGCATGCAGTGCAGCCCGCCGGAAAGCGGCCAGCGTGGCGAAGGCAGCGCGGCTTTGTTCGCAGCGTCTTGTATGCTGAGACGGAGGCGGGCCGAGGGAGGCGGCCGCATATGCCAGCGCGTCCGCGCGCGCTCCGATGCCGCCGCGTGGCTCGCGCGGCGCGCGAGATGCGAGGTGGGCGGCGGCCGGATAGCGCGAGCGGAGATCGGACGGGCGAGGTTTAAGGAGGCGGCGAACCGTGCAGGAGAGATCCAACGCGGCGGCGGTGCGGTTATGAAGATCGGACGGTGAGATTCAAGGGGCGGGGAAGCGATGCGGGAAGATCCAACGGTGAGGTTAGAAGGTGAGGGTAAGATCCGACGGCGAAGGAGGGGCCACGTCCGTCGTCTTCTACCTCCAGCCGCTACAGTGACCGCGCGGCAGGATCACGGTGGCGACGGCGGCCTGGGCGCTGGAGGGCTCGTCGGCGATCACCGAGGGTACCGGCGGGTAGAGGGGACAGCGGGGAACCCATTTCGGGTGGTTAGCATTTGCGGAGACCAAAGGGGAGAGAGGGAGGGAGAAGGGGGTGGTTCGGGGATCTCGCGGTGGAGGGGTCACCGGCGGCGAGAGGGCCAATCGGCGGGATTACACCATCTACGGGGTTGGGAGCTCACGTTGGTGGTGGCGGTGGCTTCGGGGCCTCGGAGTGAGCGGCCACGGAGAGGTGGGTGCGGCCGGAGGAGGTCGGCGGTGTGAGCTCCTCGAAGGTCCTCTGTCGAGGAAGAGCATGGGGAGGGTCGGTGGTGAGGAAGCTCGGGAGCAAAGGTGGAGAATGAGGAGGAGTAGGAGATTGACTCGAGGGTCGTCGGCGCGGGGAGGCGGTGGCGGAGCTACGGCGGCGGGAGCTCAATTGGGCCTTCGGGAGGGCTCTGAGGATGGGGAGGAAATGGTAGTGTTTGGGGAGCTCGGAAAGCAAAGGGAAGAAATGGCGGGGAAGGGAGCTTTATACCGCGCGGAGGAGGGGGGTTTCTTCGGGAGAAGCCACGGCGGCGCGAGGCGGCGAGAGATGGGGAGCGAGTCGGGCGTCTCCTCGCGGGGCGAGCGGTGGCCGGGCGGGGCGCCAGCCCATAGCGCATTGAAGCGAGGCGGGAGCGAGTAGCGCGCGGCGGCGCGTCCGCGCGAGAGAGAGGGAGGCGGCGGCGCGCGGGTGGGAGTCGCGCGGCGGCGGCGTGGCGCGGCGCCCACTCCTCGGACCGGGCCGTCGAGGCGGAGGCGTCGAGGCGAGGTGGCGCGGGCGCGCGCGCGCGCGCGTGCCGCCACGCGCGTGCAGCGCGCAGCGCTTAGCGCGCGTCTTGTGAGAAGCGGGGAGGCGGGCGGCGCTTGCGGGGAGGAGTGGGGTGGCGCCGCGGCGGGGAGAGCGGAAGAGAGCGGCGCCAGCGGGCTGCGCGGCGCGGCGCGGGAGAAGCGAAGCGGAAAGGAGGCGGCGCCACCGAAAGAAGAAAGCGGAAAGGCGAGGAAGGAAAGCGCATTTCAGTGAAACTTTCCGAAAAGGAAAGTTTTCAAAATTCACTCAAAAATGCAGCAAAATTGGAAATTTTTATTTTGAAATTTTCAGGGCTTTTCAACCTACCCCCTTAAAAGAATCTCGACCAGAGATTAACTTGGTCGAGGAGTAAGTTGGGAAATCTCATTGTAAATCCGACTCGTTCCCAAGTTGACTCTTGGTGTATGATTCTTCCATTGTACTCTGCAAAACTGGACGTTCTTGTTTAGAGCTGCCTCTCTGTCGTTTCAAGTATTTGTAGTGGTTCTTGACATATGTGCAATCATCTTGCAATTCAATATCGACAATGGTACTTTATCGGTTGGTGGCGTAAACACTTCGAAGGCGGGATCGTGGAACACGTTGTGAATTCTAAATAAGTTGGCGGGAAGTGCACTTGATAAGCTACTTCCCCAACTCTTCCAATTATTTGAAACGGTCCTACATATCTTGGTGCTAATTTGCCTTTGACCTGAAATCTCTTGACTATTTTGAAGGGAGTGACCTTAATGTAGACATAATCTCCAACTTCAAAACTTAGGTCTTTCTGCGGTTATCTGCATAATTCTTACATCGGTCTTGTGCCATCTTGATCTGTCTCGACAATTCGATATGTGCCTCGCATCTTGAGCAATCTGGGGACCAATGAGTTGTCGTTCTCCTGTTTTTGTCCAATTCAGTGGAGTCCTGCATTTTCTGCCATAAAGTGCTTCAAATGGTGCCATTTGAATGCTGGCTTGATAGCTGTTATTATATGAGAACTGAGCAAATGGTAGACAGGTGTTCCATGTTGCTCCATACACTATCGCACAAGCTCTCAACATGTCTTCTAGAATCGATTGGTTCTCTCTGTTTGTCCATCACATGCATGGATGATATCTTGAGCTGAAATTCAGATCGGTGCCCATGGCTTCATGCAACTTTTCCCGAACTTAGATGTAAATTGTGCTCCTCTATCGACACGATCTTCTTGAACTCCATGCAACGTCACAATTCGGTCAAGTACAACTCGGCAAGTTTATCCTTCCCATAAGTTTGCTTGATCGGGAGGAAATGAGCCACCTTGGTCAATCTATCAACAATGACCCAAATAGCATCATATCCCTCACGAGTCTTGGGAAGTCCGTGATGAAGTCCATACCAATGCTATCCCATTTCCATTCGAGAATTGGCAAAGGTTGTAACAATCTGATGGTTTTGGTGGTCTATCTTGATCTGTTGGCGGACATCACACTTAGCTACATATTACGCCACTTCTCTCTTCATTTGGTTCCACCAATATCTTTTCTTCAAATCTTGATACATTTTTGTGCCTCTGGATGAATTGAGAATTGAGAGGAGTGGGCTTGAGATAAGATTAACTCTCTCAACTCTTTCTTGTTGGGTATGCAATAGCGACCACGGAAAGTAAGGATTCCATGCTCGTCTAGCGCATACTCGATGAATTTTCTCTTTGGATATTCTTTTTCAGTTTTGAATTTCTTCATCTTCATCTGGGGTGCTTTAATCGATCGCAATAGTGGTTGAATCTCTAAGGTGCTTCTTCACCTTGTTACTGTGATTACCAAGTTTAGCGTAATATGTCTCTCTGCGACTCTGGTGGGTACTCGATTGACTTCCTTTGTTTGGGCGAGCCTTACGGCTAAGTGCATCAGCAACTACGTTTGCCTTGCCTGGGTGATCCTGGAGATCAATATCATAATCTTTAATCAGTTCCAACCATCTGCGTTGTCTCATGTTCAATTCGGTTGTGTGAACAAATACTTCAAACTCTTGTGATCGAGAATATCTCACAACGATTTCCTAGCGGTAGTGCCGCCAAATTTTGAGGGCATGCACTACGGTGCTAGTTCCAAGTCATGTGTGGGATAATTCTCCTCGTGCGACTTCAACTGTCTTGATGCGTAGGCAACGACTTTTCCGTCTTGCATAAGTACACAACCCAAACCTTGCTTTGAGGCATCACAATAAATCTGAAATTCTTTCTGGATTGGGTAAAGTCAACCTTGGTGTTGTTGTCAACTTGGTCTTCAACATCTGAAAACTTTCCTCACATGCATCGATCCATGTGAAAGGTCCGTCTTTCTTCAATAGTTGAGTGAGTGGTGAGATATTCTTGAGAAACCTTCTATGAATCGCGATAATAACCCGCCAATCCTAGGAAGCTTCTCACTTGATTCTTGTCTTAGGTTGTTTCCATTCCATCAACTTCTGAAATCTTTTACGGATCGACTTTCACTCCATCTTGGATATAACATGACCCAAGCGACTTCTCTCAACCAAAAGCTGCATTTATCAAATTTTGCATATAACTTATGCTCTCTCAATCTGGTCAAAACCATATGCAAATGTTATGCATGCTCTTCTTCACTCTTGGAGTAGATCGAATATCATCAATGAAAACAATCACAAATCGATCCAATTGGTCCATATGCACCAAATTCATAAGATTCATGAAATATCTTTGGCGCATTGGTTAAACCAAAGAACACGACCGTGAACTCGAACAATCCATATCACGGTAATGAAGGTGTCTTCTCTCGATCTTGCTCTCGGATCTTGAGTGATGATAACCCGGCGCAAATCGATCTTGGAGAACACTTTGGCTCCTTTAAGTTGGTCAAGCAGATCATCAATTCTTGGGAGGATACTTGTTCTTGATGGTGACAGATTCAAACCTCTGTAATCTACACACATTCTCAATTCGCCATTCTTCTTTTTCACAAACGATCTTGGGTGACCATGGTGAAGTACTTGGCCGAATGAATTCTTTCTCTTGCAGTTCATCTAAGCGCCTCTTGACTCTTTCAACTCGCTAGTGACATTACATGCGGTGCTTGGCAATTGGCTTGGTACGGTACCAATTCTATTGCAAGTTCTACTTGCTGTCGAGGTCTTCTGGTAGTTCTTACGAAATACATCGGGTACTCTTGTACTATTGGCACTTGGTCGTGTGGCTGCTATCATGTTGATCATTCGTTTCTTGGCATCCTTGGCACCTTCGATCTGTCTCTACTACTATTTTCGACCTTGAGGTTAACCAATGACATTGTTTTGATCTCACAATCTACCTTGCCTTTATTCCTAGCCAACAGTTCATGCCCAAGATGGCATCTAATCCGGACATATCTAAGCGTAACAAGTGCTGCTCTAAAGTCTACCCTTGGATTTTTATGTTAAGTCCCTTTTACCACGGTGGGACTCCATTCTAACCCGGGGTTTCCACCACATAAGGTCTTGGTAATGCAACGAAGGCAATTGATTTCTTGCAACAAAACTCTTTGAAATAAAAGAATCGTTGCACGAGGTCAAATAAAATCAATGCAGTATGGAATTGATTGGAAACATACTGGCAATGATGTCACTTGCACCGCGCATCCTCTGCGAGATACATGGTTCACTCGGCATAGAAAGTAGGTCGACATTACTACGCCTCTGCCTCTGCTGTGTGAGAAATTTGCGGTGCTGCGGTGGTGAGAGTAGTTGCTTTAATCTGCAAGAATCCTCCTTTGGGGGTACCGGGGGTTGCTTGTGACTTGCCCTCTAGCTGCTGTTGGTTTTGAACTTGTAGCTTGGCTGCATCTGATGGCAAGTTCTTCCTGGGACACTGGTCTCTGTAGTGCCCTATCTCACCGCAGTGGAAACATGCGTTTGACCTTCGCGGGCAGCTACTAGCCAGGTGATTCCCACCACAAGTGGGACACTTGAGAGCCAATGGTAGAGGAAGTATAATCTTGAGTCATTGGGTGGTTCTTGGCATCATCACATCTTGCGGGAAGATGGGGATCGATATGAAGAAGATCCGATGTCTTGGTTCGTTGGGCAGTGTGTGAAGATGACTGCGATCTGTGTGCTGCCTTGCGTTTTCTATAGTCTTCCATGTCACTTCTAGCTTCTTCGGAGGTGATCAAGCCATCAACCATATCATTCATATCCTTGAATTTCAAGGCTGAAATGTGAAATCTTAAGGACTGCTGCAAACCTGCACGAAACTTGTTCATTTTCTTGTCTTCGTTGTCAACATCCTCAGGGGCAAATCTGGAGAGGTGGTTGAACTGGTGTAAATACTCCATTACAGTACGGCCACCTTGTTTAAGCGCCAAAAATTCCCGGCGCTTTGCTTCCATAATGCCGTCGAGGATGTGGGCCTTCTGAAGGCCTTGGAGAAATCTTCCCACTAATTTCTCTATTACTGCGGTGTGCGATAATTGATCCACCAAGTCATTCTTGCACCACATGTATCTGGTGGGATGCATATAACACCTTCTCTCTATCGTCACACCGCGGTTTGAAGTTTTCTCTCCACATCGCCAACCAATCTTCAAGCAACCATAGGATCGGTTGTGGAGAAAGTGGGTGGGCGTGTCTTTAGAAAGTCATTCCACCGGGTGGTAATTGGAGCACCATCCGTGGAATATTGCCTCCACCTGTACTCACGGGGATGCGGTGGCGGTGTTCAATCAATGCGGGTGTTGATCCAACATTCGCGGTATGTTCGCTCTCCTTGATATCGATTCCGTTCTAACATTGCAATAACATTGGCGAGTGTGTTGCGGTGGTGGCGGTGCACCACTGCTGGTCCGACACATGCGCTCTGTCGGCTCCATCTGTTGATTGGGAACTTGAGGTTAGCCTTGCGCGGCTTTGGCAATCAAGAGCAGATAAGTAAGACTTTGAATTTTCAAGGCAAGTATAGGACAAAAAGATAAGAACGAGGCGAAAGGGACAGGAGAAAGCTTTGAACACAGGGAGAACATAACGATAATTAAGCAAACAAATTAAAAGAGGTAGCAACATAATTTACATTAAGCAAGTGGTGCACAGACCACATAAAGGTTCATGTTACACTTGCATTACATACAAAAGTACATCTATCACCAAAAGGTCGGGCTACCACTAACGGACGGCGTCTACTCCTCGTCGTCCCCAGTGCTTTGGAGGGCAAGCGGGGCTGCGGGCGGGCAAGACGCGATGCTGCGCGCGATCATCCGGCGCTTGGGCCTAGACCGCACCAAGCACAAGAAGAGTGAGCGCTGGCGACTCTGCCTGCTCGAACCCTCGGCCTCACGGGCCTCAAAGCGGGCGAGGACTCCGGGCGCTGAACCTCCTCACGAGTGTCCCACAACGCCTCTGCGGACTCGGCCTCTCATCGCTCTCTGTCGTGGCCGGCGACTGCTTTGCGCCATAGGGTGGCGATACCGCTAGGCGGGGATCGTCATCCTCACCGAACCTAGGGACTATAAAGTCCCCAAAGTGCGGGCGCGGCACCAGGTCGAAGGGCGTCCCTGCTAGCTCCTGGTGGTAGTAGTCCCTGAGATAGAGCGCGGCTTTCAGAGCCACGTCCTGAGCAGCATCCTCACCGTCCACCGTCGGGCGGTGAACCTCCGCTTCTGTGCAGGCGGGTAGGCAAGGGATCGAGGACCATCAAGCCTTGTACTCGTAGAACGGTCTGGCGGGCGTCCTCGGCATAGATCAACGGGCGTGGTTTCCTCTCGCTCAGGAATCGTCGCATTTCCATAGCTTGTGGTGCCATCCATCCCTACGGTCGGGCGGGAGAAAGCGAGCGCACCATCTGCCGAAACGAAATTTTGAAGTTAGACAAGTAAGACGAGAAACATTTGCGAAAATTAAAACTTAGCGAAATAAACTAAGGCAGAAAGTAGCAACAAGAGAGAAACAAGACAGCAATAATACTTATATTTTCCATAAACTCTTTTATGCCTTAAATTAATTTTTGCGATAAAATCGCTTCCTAGTCGCCTTAGGTCTCAACCTACGGTCAAAGAGCACGCTCGATACCACTTCTTATAACGCCCGTTTCGGGGCGCGTCTGGACACGACACTCCTTAACTATTCACGCATGAACAGTTATGGATCGCGCAAAGTATACCATTGCATGCTTACAACAAAAGACCAGCATATATTTGACATACGGATTAACATCCAGTTTTTACAGTAGGCGTGCAAGCCCAAAGTATATTACATTACAAAAGGCTCGAGCGCTTGGCGCGGCGGAGACCTACGACCAAGGATCCTCGTCGAAGAAAAGATCATCCAGGACTTCTTCAACGGAGTCCTTCTCCTTCGTCTTGATCCTCTAAAGATTAGATTAAGCAAGCCATGAGCCAAACAACCGGCTCAAAGAAAATCCCAAAGGGATCTTAATTTACTACATGCGGAAGTTCCAAGGAAGGGTGTATACTTGGTTTATTACATTTGGTGGATGCAATTTTATTTGCAAACGTTTTCATAAGACGGACACAAAACTTACTCCTTAAGAACTCGGGGTTTTCATCAAGAGTACATTAACCAACTAACCAAGTTAAAACATGTACAAATCTACTTAAGCCTTCTTTGGAATCACCCAAGTGACACGGCTCAATAACAGGAGCACGGCGTATTCGAATACCATTTATTTGACTCTGCGAGTTTGCTCGGCTTTACCCACACGATTCCTCAACTCCGCTAAAGAGTCAAGAAAACCAGGTCTTTTCACCGCTCGACTCTTTATATAGGCTCTACCAGTAGAATTCACTCAGTCCGGCTCACATCCACCCACACACACACACACACACACGCAGAGGACAACGTCCGCCGAGTGAATTCCACCGTTGTTAGGCATCCGTAGCACGGCCGCCTAACCTCACTGCTACCCTCTGTAGAGTTTCAATCGAGTTGAGCGGCTAAAGACAAGGGTTGACAAGTCAACTCCGTGGTTGGCGATCAACGTGACAATTGCTCGCGTAAGGGTTTCATCCTTATATTTTCACATGGCCCGCAACCTCGCCAGTCCGCGACCCAAACTAAGGTAAGCGGTGGCGTGAGCCGTCCCGCGGTTTCCCACTCACCCTTACCCTACTCCAGCCCTAGGATAAGAGGTGGGCAAAGACCGTCTCGCGGCTCTTCCCCGACCCTTATCCTACCTTGTGCACGCCGGCACTCTCCGCTCTAAGATACGGTGTCCCATACCACCCTACCTTAGAGTCGGGTTTTCCAGATTCTATCGGCCCACAGCCACAACCTTATTAGTGTAACATTTTGCATGATAGTAATAACCTACAATTATCTAGATTAACAGATAAATAAATCTAGGGTTTCAAAGGCATGGCTACAATTTAATCATGGCATTTAACGGTGGTAGGACTAACTATATCACATGTCATTCTAAACATTTTATTTTTATTTTGAACTAACATTTCAGAACTAGCTCAATGCAAATAACATATTAACATATTTAAACATTATGGGATACAATATGATCAAAGGATTTGGGACTTGCCGTCTATCAGGATGATCTCTGCGAGCTCAAGCGTCGAAGCACACGGATCTGAATCGCTCTGGGCTTAGGGATCTCCGACACTAACGCAAACAATTAAAATAAATTAAATCCAGCTTGCAACTAATCAAGCGAGGAAAAATTAATCTATTAAAAGGAATAAAATTCATAAACACTCCAAATAGAATTTTGAGAATTTTCTAGGATGAATCTGTGGAAAAGGAGTTCACCACTGGGTCAGGAATAATATTTGGAGCAATGTGGTGAAATTTGGGAATTTTGGGATTTTCTGTGATTTTCTAGGATTTATTTGAGTTTTCGGAATTTTGGAAATTGATAAATCACTGGAAAATCTAATGAACGGTAGTGGGCGCCCGCGCAATGATGCAGCCCGGCCGGAAAAGCGGCCCGCGGCGAGAGGCCAGCGCGGCTTTGTTCAGCGCGTCTTGTAGTGGACGGAGGAAGGGGCGAGGCGGCGCGCCACGCGTCCGCCAGCGCTCCGCTGCCGCCCGCGTGGCTCGTGGCGCGGCGCGCGAGATGCGGGGTGGGTGGCGGCGGATGACGCGAGCGGAGATCGGACGGCCGAGGTTTAAGGGAGGCGCGAACCGTGCAGGGAGAGATCAACGGCGGCGGGCGTGCGGTTATGAAGATCGGACGGTGAGATTCAAGGGGCGAAGCGATGCAGGAAGATCCAACGGTGAGGTTAGAAGGTGAGGTAAGATCCGACGGCGAAGGAGGGCCACGTCCGTCGTCTTCTACCTCCGGCCTTCTGATGACCGCGGCGAGATCACGGTGGCGGCAGCGGCTTTGGCGCTGGAGGGCTCGTCGGCGATCACCGAGGTACCGCGGGTAGAGGACAGCGGGAACCCATTTGGGTGGTTAGCATTTGCGGAGACCAAAGGGGAGAGAGGAGGAGAAGGGGGTGGTTCGGGGATCTCGCGGTGGAGGGTCACCGGCGGCGAGAGGGCCAATCGGCGGGATTACACCATCTACGGGGTTGGGAGCTCACGTTGGTGGTGGCGGTGGCTCGGGGCCTCGGAGTGGTGGCCACGGAGAGGTGGGTGCGGCCGTGAGGTCGACGGTGTGAGCTCCTCGAAGGTCCTCTGTCGAGGAAGAGCATGGGGAGGTCGGTGGTGAGGAAGCTCGGGAGCAAAGGTGGAGAATGAGGAGGAGTAGGAGATTGACTCCGGGGGTCGTCGGCGCGGGGAGGCGGTGGCGGAGCTACGCGGCGGGAGCTCAATTGGGCCTTCGGGAGGGCTGAGGAGGATGGGGAGGGAAATGGTAGTGTTTGGGGAGCTCGGAAAGCAAAGGGAAGAAATGGCGGGGAAGGGAGCTTTATACCGCGCGGAGGAGGTTTCTTGAGGGAGAAGCCACGGCGGCGCGCGGCGGCGAGAGGGAGATGGGGAGCAGTCGGGCGTCTCTCCGCGAGGCGGGCGGTGGCAGGGCGGGACGCCGCCATGAGCGCATTGAAGCGAGGCGGGAGCGAGTAGCGCGCGGCGGCGCGCGTCCGCGCGAGAGAGAGGAGGAGGCGGCGGCCGGTGGGTCGTCGCGCGGCGGCGGCGTGGCGCGAGGCGGCCACTCCTCGGACCGGGCCGCTGTCGGCGGCGGAGGCGCGAGGCGAGGTGGCGGCGAGCGCGGCGCGCAGCGCGCCACGGCGCGCGGCGCAGCGCGCAGCAGCGTCGCGCTGTGGAGGCGAGGCGAGGCCGGCGCGCCAACCGGGAGGAGGGGTGGCGCCGGGCGGGGAGGCGGCAGGGGAGCGGCGCCAACGGTGGCGCGGCGCGGCGCGCGAGAAGCGAAGCGGAAAGGAGGCGGCGCCACCGAAGAAGAAAGCGGAAAGGCCGAGGAAGGAAAGCGCATTTCGGCGAAACTTTCCCGAAAAGGAAAGTTTTGAAAATTCACTCAAAAATGCAGCAAAAATTGGAAATTTTTATTTTGAAATTTTCAGGGCTTTTCAGAAGATGATTATTTTTTTAGAGGAATTTTCTGTATTACTGAGTTTGAGTTTTATGCTGCACTCAGTTCATCCAAAAGAGTAAGTTGACGAGGAACAATATATTTCAATACGAAACAATCGGCGAAGTATTTTTCTTATGGATGATAAATTCCTGTGGGGTCGCTGTTTTTTGAGGAACGAGAACTTTGCAAGGGTTTGTGATGGTTTCCCTTATAGAAATTAGTTATTACTTGCTTGAAAATAATATCGGCACGTTGGATGACAGGGTAAAAATCTTCTGACGTGCATGAGTCTAGCTCAAGATGTGGGTTGGGTAAAAGTTGAATTTTTCTTTCGTGAGGAGGGTAAAAGTTGATGTTGATGGTGCTCTGCTTTGAGCAATCTGGCGCAGTGGGCATAGGGGTAATTGCGCACGATGCGATGGGTTTCAGGTGTTACTGTCTTCTTGGCCAGTAATTTATGACTGCCCTGATACCGAGGATTCGCAATGTAAGGAAGCAGAGGCGTTGGCGTGTATGGAAGGCACACCGCACAATGGATTTGCAAGCTTGTCTTCCTTGAATTTGACCGTACGATCCGCTTATTTCAATTTCAGCATTTGATTTCTGACTTATTTTTATTATTTATAAATTTTGTTTTTTCTGAACTTTTAGTTTTTAAACTTTTTACCGATTCTTTTTTCCTGTATTCGTTTGCGTTGTCCGTGATAAGCTAGCATTTTTTGTTTTTAAATTTTTTAGATTTAATTACGCCAAATAAACCACTCTCAGCTACAGTAAAATTTCAACCGCTAAAGTACAATTTCAACCATGTTATAGCTTTTCAGCCTAACTGGCGGGCGATAACGTCTCCGATCGAAGCTGAAGCTGTCATCCAGGAGACGAAAGCACTGGTGCAACTTCTACGAAGGTGGTGGTTGTGTGCAGTAAACTTTCATGTTCCCTTCTTCTTATAAATACCAAAGAATTCAAACAAACAGAAGAACACAACACCAAACTTAAGTACTTGTGTGTGACACACTCTTACCTTAATGGCAGGCGTAGTCGGCTCTCTCTTGTCCGCCTTTCTCCTAGTAGCTCCCCTGCTGGTCCACACCCAACCTGACGGTTTCCGAGCTTCCCTACTCCGTAAGAACGCGACCCTCGACCTTTCCCTCGCAGCCGAGCGCTCCCGGCGGCAGCTATCGGCGTTCACCGGTACCCGACTCGCCAGGGTTAACCTGGACTACGTAATAGAGCTGGCCATCGGCACGCCGCCGGTCACCGTCCAGGCCGAGGTCGACACCGGCAGCGACCTCAACTGGGTGTTGTGCAGCCCTTGCAACGGCTGCCAAACGCCGCCGGTGCGGCTGTACGATCGGACAAAATCCGAGAGCTTCTCCCCGCTGCCGTGCGCGAGCCAGTTCTGCCAGGCTTTGCCGGAGACGTTTCGCGTCAAGTGCACCGCTGCCGAGTGCGGATACCGGTACGTGTACGGCGTGACCGAAGGAGGGGACCACTACACACAGGGCGTGCTAGGCACCGAGACCTTCACGTTCGGCAACGATGCCGTGCAGGGCATCGCTTTCGGCTGCAGCGACACAATCTACGGCAGCAACTTCGGCGGGTACGTACGCTAGCGCGCGCTTGCTGGTTCTATTTTATATATTATACGCGAGTGTCTAGATATCGTTTAGATATTTTTTTCTAACTATTATTCAAATTTGTGATCCTTAAATTAGAGATTAATGGCTTCTTGTTTTTGAAGCGGGGGATTTTTTTCAAAGGAAAGGGGTAGTATAAGGGAAAGGGACAGAATTCATGACCATTAGATCTCTAATCCAACAATCTTAAATCTAAATAATAGATAAGAAGAAAATATCCGAATGATATTTAACAAAATTTATATTATATATAGGGATTGCTAACTAGTACTCTGTATATATACACACACTATCTCTCTCAAAAACAGTGTGTTACACATAAATCTCAACCTAGTAGGTACGAATTAATTAGGTGGTTAGTAGCGGGCTATGTATACGTACGTAGAGGGCGGTAGCTTGGAAATATATGCAAGTAATACATTTCAAGGAGAGGTGCTAATTTGCATTAATTAACCACTTAATTAACGATTTCCATCAGGTACGGTGGTCTAGTTGGGCTCGGGAGAAGTGCCCTGTCGCTGGTGAGCCAGCTCGGCTCGGAGCGTTTCTCCTACTGCCTCTCATCGAACCTTCAAGTGGCCAGCCCTATCCTGTTTGGCTCCGCGGCCACCTTGACCGGAAGTGGTATCGCCTCCACCCCTCTCCTCGACGACGACGTCCATTACTACGTCAACCTACTCGGCATCTCTGTAGGTGGAAGCCGCCTCCCTATTCCCGAAGGTACGTTCGCACTTGACCCCCAGACTCGGCGCGGCGGCGTCGCCTTCGACTCCGGCGCACCGTTCACCATGCTGGTCGAGCCGGCCTACTCCCTCGTCTTACGGGCGTTCTTGGAGCAAATGCCGCCGACGTACAAGCCGGTCAACGGCAGCCAGTCTGGGTTGGGCCTGGACGTTTGCTTCCTGGTTGACACAAGCCAGCAGCAGCTGGCGGCCGTGCCGTCGATGACGATGCACTTCGAGGGGCTGGACATGTACTTGCAGTCACAGAACTACCTCCGCTTCGCGGACCAGCGCGGTACTCTGCTGTGCTTGATGATCGGCAGATCGGAGACCGTCTCGCTCGTCGGGAACTACATGCAGATGGACTTCCACCTGCTGTATGACCTCAAGAACTCTGTTCTCTCGATGCAGGCAGCAGACTGCAGCAAGGTTTGAGAATTTAGAATGATAAATGGAGCGATAGATCGTGACTCGACCATGTGGGAATGTGTTGCACCGACTTGCACATGCATGCATGCATGTTGGCTTCTTCATGCTTGGCTTCTTGTTTGTTATTTTGAATCTGGATTTGTGTAAGCGTATTAATTTTCGTATGGATGTGTGGAAAGTGTACTCTATCATACGTGTGCAAACAAACATGAGTGTGATCGAATATTCTAAACTACTTATGGCTACCTAGCTGCAGTGATCGAGCCAGTGCTGCTCTTATTCCCTCCTCATGCGCGCTACCCCTATTCCCTAATGTATTTTTTTCGAGGACCTATCCCTGTGTACGTACTTGATGATCTAAATTACCGTTGTTGCAGTTAGATTAGGTGGTTTCATGCTTGATCCAGTGATAAAGATAGTAATAAGGCACACATGGTTCTACTAAAAAACAGAACGGCCGGGGATCCCCGTCAAAGAAGTAAGTAAATAACAGAACAAGACAAAAGAAAAAGAAAAAAAACTTCGCTTCAGTATCATCTCTTTTACTTTGAGAATCACCTCAGCGTCATCTTTTTTTTTAAGATTACCTCAGTGTCATTTTGATATTGTTCACACGTCGAGACTCAAGTCAGTCCGAGGCAAAAAAAAAAAAAAGGAAGAACTGCAAGATGTACTGGGCTTCGCCCAGCGATTACGAGCCTTCTTTAGATTCTATATGGGCTAACAATACATGATCACGTATTAAAGTCCCGAGTACCCCCAGTGCTTCGCCCATAGAATCTAAAGAAGGCTCACTGGTTAGGTAGATGAATAGTGATTCTCTAGTTAGGGGTATTCAGGACTTGTTATATTATAAGTTATTACAACACTAGTTTAATGGTTTCGATTACATATTAAAGTAACTCTTTAATGAATTATTTAATCCTCATCAGTTAACCCTCGAACTTCATGTGAAACTATCACTTAGGATTCTTTGACTAGAACACTAGTCAAGATGTATATTCCAGTCGGGAGATTACTTTACATTAGTCAAGAAAAGTAAAGAAGTCTTCCCACTTAAAGTTGAAAAGCCAACAGGAAGAAAAATAGAACCAAAAGGTTTATACCTATTGGGCACGATTCTCATAACTTCCATCTTGGATATGGGAGAGTCCTATAAACCAAATTGAGGTCAGATTATCCATGTTTCCTAGAAGCCCTTTGTATTCTCTTTAGTTTTCTTCGTTTCCCTATCCGACAACTGTAGTCCTAGTTCTTTTCCTCAAATTTTCATGATTCAAGCATAAATCGGTGAAGATGTCTATGTTCATCTCTAAGCGGTCCATATCCGAATTGGGATCAAAGAGACCTAAAGCTTTGGAAGACATAGGATTGATCCCCAAACGAGTTATGGTCCCTGGAGATCGGCTAAAGGTGAAGGATTCCCAAGTGGTAAAGAAGGTGAGATACCCGTATTCCGGCATCGCGCATACGGGTTTAGGCTTTCAGCACATTCTTTCTTGTCAAAAGCGCTTGAGCATTATAGGATCGAGCTTGTGAATTTCTTTTAGATTATTTTTGTGAATTTCTTCACCTCAAAGGAAATTTTTTGTGAATCTGTTTGTTACTCGAGTGCATCACAACACACTGCAAATGTGCAGTGAACCAACGTTAAACAAGCTCGGCGTTAAACAAGCTCTCGACATTAAACAGAGACAGAGTCACCAGCTTTCGTCGCAGAAAAAACAAACAGAGTTATCAGCTGCAACATAAAAGAGCAACTAGGTTGCACGTACGATCAGCACTCCTAAAGCTCGCGGCACTTCGCAGGCTCGAAGGACAAGACTACCCTCTCGAGGTCGTACAGGACGTGCATGTTCTGCTGCTGCATGCTGCCGAGCACCGACATCCCCCGCGAGCTCACCATCCCGAGGCATGCCACCCCCGCGCTTCGGTCTTCCACCACGTAGCTCCCCCTCGGCACAGGGGCGGACCCACAGGGTATGCCGGGTGGGCCACGGCATATCCCGGGCCCAGCCCGACGCCTCCAGCCGATCCTCACAGAACGCCTTCTTGTTCCCCAACGCCGACGCCACCGGTGATCTGGGCTTTGAGATGAGATGAGGCGGTGCTGCGGGTGGCTTTCTTCCTTTGCCGGGGGTGGCGGCGCGGCCCCGCTCCCGCACCCAGATCCACCGCATCCCGAACCCAAGGTATCGTTAATAGCAGCTATCGCCTTCTTCTCAGAAAAAAGGCTACCGCCTTTGTTTCTTGCCGTTGGTTGCTTCAACAGGCCTTGAATTATCTAGGACGCTGGGAAAGATCGAAAATAGGTTTGCTTGACGGTGTCATGACCTATCGATTATTTACTTGATTGCCCACTAAACAAAGATTCAGGGTTTGTTTAGTAGTGCCACCTATAGAAGTTGGGAGGCGAGAGCGTTTGTTGTACTAATTCCGCTTTGTTTCCCTTACATTAGATCTAATAGCATTGATAGGCTCAAGATCAACACTAGTAAAGTCGCTCTGATCCGCATGCGCCTCTTTGTTTCTTGAAATTCCTACCCCAATGGGAAGTTCTTTGAAAGACATATGATTCGAGGCAAAATGGCATTTGAGAAGCTTCAGGACGATGAAATAGTTTACTAATTAGTTGTTTTCGGACCCATTTCTTGATTGATTGATTAGTACCCAAGTTCAAGGTTTAATCCAAGTGCGTGTTAGCGCTTTAACTATTGCTTCAAACATAGAGTGTCCCTCGCCACCAAGCGGATAGCAAGTTTTATCGACGGGATAATCAACAACGATGACGGAGGGTTTTTCCTCCTCATCGGCCTTTGAAATAAACATGCGAACCCCAGTATGGTGTCGGGGCTCAAACTTGACTTCTCATCTCATGTTATGAAGTTTAATTCCTTGTTTGCAAGTAGCTTTAGAAATTGGCGAAAAAGGCAAGAATGGCCTAACCTTGCAAATTACTGATCGGGAGCATGTGACGAAGACAAGCCAAAATAATAAAATAAGTTGATAACATACCTTTGTGGAAAGCAAACAAAAGAAAAGATGATGTGGCTTATTAGGACGAGATATTCTTCTTTTTGCCTTATTTTTGCAAAAACTTCAGTCCTTTTAGAGTAAATGTGGTTCCTTTAGCCTCATAAGTTTTTTTATATTACATGTGTATCTTTGACTGTTAGCCAACCATGGCTTCTCAGTTCCCATCATCATCATGACTCATGACAACGGACTTTGACATGTGGAAACTTATTTTACGTGCAATGTTGAGCAGGGAGAAGAGGAAAGGTACTTCGACAAAGTTATCATGGAGAACATTCACAAACAATGATTTTTCTGAAGGTCTACATTTGTGGCATCCTAATACTTGCCATGCATTTGTTGTTTGCCAAGGATCGAGTTACCATTATGGTATAAGGCCACATTCAGGCTTAAATTATCTTCAGACTTACCCACCGCATACGAGTTGGCGGGGCTTGAGCGAGACATAACGTAAAAGATTACTCTTGGTGCAGTACATTGTTGCTGCCTATGTCGAGTTAATGGCGAACTTCATGAGCTGTTGGAATCGAGCCACTCTAAAACTTGAGGGCGAGTGTTCTTCTATCAACCATCGTTACATTGCAAGGTACTTCAACCGGAAGGTACTGTTCGGTTTCTTATATGATACCCTATCGAATCATTGGTTTATCAAAGGAAGTTGTTTGACCGGGCTTTTGGCCTCACAAGAACGCTCGGAGAAGTTGGAAGGTTCATTTGAGCTAACAACTCTACCAAGACGTTTGGTGTTCTACCTTGAAGGTCCCTCTGTGGTGTAGACTAGGGTGGGCACTTTAAACCCGAATGAAAACCGAACCGAATGGACCGAATAGACCGAATTGTCGGTCTATTCGGTTTCGAGTCGAGTTCGATCAATATTTTCATTTAATTCGGTTTTCGGGTTCGGGTTCGGTTTTGGCCTACAAAACCGAATAGACCAAATAACCCAATTATTTGATATGTCTCTTGTCTCTTGAATTCATGAACTTAATATGTGATGTATGTACTTATTTGATATGTCTATCATCTATTTACTAGCTGACTACTCATTGCTTTATGCATGAATATTATTTGTTTTGTTTAGCTCATTACAATTTACAAAGATTTTGAGGGGTGACAAGGGTCCCCATCTTATTTGGTCAATTCGGTGGACCGAATAGACCGAACAAAAATTCGGTCTATTTGGGTTCGGTCCTTGTTTTTTTTTCTGAGAAATTCGGTCCTCATTTTTTAGAACCCAAATTTTCCAAAGACCGAATAGACCGAACCGAATAGACCGAATAGACCGAATGCCCAGCCCTAGTGTAGACTTGCTTATAGATTCAGTTACCATCTCCTACAAGGTATGTTGTCAACTCTCTTCCGTATGTTTGTGTGTGAATCAATATTGTGTTGCTAACGAGAATCATGCTGCAAATTCTGATATAATAACATGTTAATCTGTTGGCACCATATTTTTTGGATGATTGTCTAGTCACATTCATTGAGCGGGATATTTTCTTTGAGATGGATGAAGATGATATAATCGAGACTTTCATATCCTTTAGAAAGCGTAGGCCAAAAAAGTCAGATAAGTAATATTGTAAGTTTCTTTTATGTATATTTGAGACTATTAGTATGGTGTTTGAACTATTTATATTGTAATTTGTGCAAGTTTTCAACTTAATCCTTGAATTTAAGACTTATCATATTATTTAGTGCCTGTATACCGAATTACGGTGCAAATTTTACAATTATTTACCGAATTGGTAAATGGTTTTATCGAATTGCATATGAAAATTTTGGTATGGCATACCCTTTGGTAAAATCCTGGGTCCGCCACTGATTAGATCATACACAGGTAAACTATACGCACTGTAGTATGAACCTGGCAATTACAAGTTGATTAATGCGTAGACTTGATAACACATAAGGAGATAAGACTGTAAATGAAAATGAAACCTTGCATGCCACTGCAGTTACAAGAATACCTAATTCTGTTTCTTTTATAAATGTTGTTATGGACGTGTGCATACATACTAGTTAAGAGAAGACATAATGTTATCATCATGCCTTTTTTTTGTTTCTTACTAACTAGTAAAAATTGTTGTGTCCCCTGAAGCACCCACATTTCGCTTTAAAAAAACATCCGCCTTTAGGCTAGTGAACAATGAGCATAGATGTATATTGAACCTCGCTCTACAATATAGCATGTATTAAATAAGATAAAGATAATTTTGGAAAAGATGGTTATTTATCATCTTATCTAGAAAATGTATTACGCCATATGCCATTTTACAATGGAAAAACCGAGGATTTACCACTGCAAGTATGTGTGCTTTAGAATTTGTCACTGCATAGTTTGACTAGAATCTATGTGTTAGTGAGACATCAAATAGTAAGTCCTCGAGTGCCAATCTTTGTGTAATGGCAAATCATAAACGCGGACTAAAATTTTCCCCCTATAGTGTCATTTACAAAAGAACATATGGAGTAGTTTGGTTGTGGTAAATGAGTTGATTGTTCGTATTTGTTATATACTGTATGTACTGCACGTCAACATGCACAAATGAGTTGTTAATTGCTTGATTAATCATTGCAAGCCCTACTATATACTCCCTATAGTCACAAAAGAGTGGCAGTTTTGGGATGCATGCAGTCAAATATTAAATTTTGGCTATCAAAACATCTCTATAAACATTTGATGGACATATGAAAATAATATATGTAGATTTGTCTCAAAAATAATTTTATAATATTCTAATTTTACTAGGTATTATGAATATATTACAGCAAAAATTAGTGGTCAAAGTTGTGTTTTAGAGATCATCTTGTTGTCCAAAATGACACTTTTTTGTGACTGAAGTGAGTATACTGGTTTAATTGATCATTGTTTTATTTTTCACAAATATTTGTTCTTTTTCTAAATAAATTGTTAATTGTAGGAAAATATGTGTGACATTGTGAAAGAAGACTTTCCCAAGCTCATTCTTGATGGAAGTAACAATATGTACTACTTGACATGGGCTAGTAATGTTGAGTTTCATTTAGCGAACAATGGTCTCAGTGAGACAACTATTTCTAGTTCCAAGTGTGCTCTTGACCAAAAGGCAAGGGCTCTGTTTTTTCTACAGCGCCATCTAGGTGAAGATTTGAAAAATGAGTTTATGATGGAAAGGGATCCACTTGTTTTATGGCAATCCCTTAAGGGTCGCTTTGATCAACAAAAGCCAGTAATCCTGTGTCAAGCGCGTTATGATTGGGCAAACTTGCGCTTCCTGGACTTCCAAGTCCATGATTGGACATAATTCAGCTCTCCGTCGCATAGCTTCTCAATTAAAACTCGTGAGCAAGAAATTACAGAGAAGGAAATGGTGGACAAGACCTGATCTACATTCGACCTAATTAAGCTCCATCAGCAGTTTAGGGCTGACAAAATATGAGAAGTACTCCGAGCTGAATTCTGCATTGTTAGTGGCAGAAGAACACAAGCTGTTGCTCATGAAAAATCATAATGCCCGACCAACTGGTTTTCGACATGTGCGAGAGGTCAGGGAAAAGGTGGGCGTGGACGAGGAAGAAAGTCGGGGACAAGGTGCGCGTGGACGAGCAAGGAAGAGGTAAGTATAAAGACAAAGAATGATGAAAGATAAGAAAGGTCAGGAGACCAAACCTGAGTCACATGAATAAGTTTACATCAGTGGTGAATATAGGATTTCAACGTGTCTCAGGTTAAATTATAAACAGGCTAATAGTCTAAGAATGAATGTAAATTTAGATCTACATCACGATATAATAGAAGTATGTCGTAAATATAAATTTAGTTTAATACCGCAACACAAAATATAATAAGAAAAACATATTAAAATATAAACAATGTAGCATAGTGGAGATGCAATTTGAGTACCTAAATAATAAAGATTTGCTCCCATCCTAGGCCGCCACTTCTTCATCAATAGTAGGATAAGAACCAGAACTTACAAAGACAATATATGAGAGTAAACCAAATAGGTGTATGAATAAATATGAAGAACATAAAATTTACATTTATAAGTTAACTTATCACTACTACGAGATAGTTGTTTCTTACGTGACCTCATCCTTTGAAAACGCTCTAAAAATTTTATCATTATTAATGCTTACAAATATGTCTCGCTTAATATAGCATACCATGCTATGATTCATCCACTCATCGTTCATCTTATTTTGTAAATCAGTCTTAATAATCTTCATAACCGAAAAGGCTCTTTCTACAGTTGTTGTTGCCATCGACAAAATCAAGGCCAATACAATGAGATGATATACCGATAGAAAAATTGTATGTTTATTAGTCTGAATCATCTTCACAGCAATATTTCCAATGTTAGTGCAACTTGCAAATTCTAGATCATCTCTCGTATCAGCAATAAATGTGCTAAGTTGGAAGAAATCAGGAGCACATATCTTAGCAAGTTCAATTAATTTGACAAACAATGCACCTCAATAACTGGGTCGATCTTTCAGCGAAGCGATTATTCATCTCAACAATAATCTGGTCATGCACTAAAATAAATATTTCATGATGAAAATGATCATAGTAAGTTACAATTTGGCCACCACGACCCTTTGAACAAGTGGAGGCACCTCTGGAGGAGTGGAGGGACGCCGCTAGAGCTGGAGGCATCGAATGAGGTGCTGGAGGGAGGCGGCGGAGGCGTTGGATCTGCAGGGAGCTAGGAAGGCACTGGAAGGAGGGGTAAAGGCGTCAGGCGAAGGGTTAAGACTCCCGTGAATCTGTGATGGCTGGTTGTGACCAGGTGGATGTCTGGATGACACTTGCGCACTTATGGGTCGTGGGTTGTGCCACCTCGGGCTGGGTCACTAAAACTTGATTTTTCTTAGGCCCATGTAGGAATAGATCCACTGCTAATTTTTCTAGGCCTCAGGCTATAGTCTATTTATCCTGAGGCCTAGATCTGCCCATGGTTTGCATGGACTTTCTATGATGGTATGACCTGTTTTGGTTTGAGCTCGTGGATTATGGAGATCATGAATAATCTCATTTAGCCATATTTATTCTTTTTAATTAGATCTATGCTGCTATGCTTTATACATACATACATATAATTACAAATCAACGTGCAAGTGCAAATTACGCGCTGAAAAGTTACTATCAATTATAAATGAAGTTACTATCAGTAGCGAGTGAAATTACTACCGAAACACTCATAGTACACAGCAGGTAATAATTTTCCTCATAACAGGCAATAACTTTCCAGTGCAAAACTGGCGCGCACAGTACGCGCAGGCACTCGTAGTGCGCCCATGTGTGTGTGTATCGATTTCTTGTTTGCTTGTTGAACTAGATATATTCCGTGCCCCGTTTGTGGAATTGTTGAGTTATATTTTGAATAACTTTATTTTTCAATCATTAATTTGAATATTTTGCTGTTCTTTGGGGTATCCATGATACACAACTACACAACCCATTGAGAATGAGTGAGACCTGTGTCTGGTAGGCAGTCGTCCGACACATAACATCCTGAAGGATACAGGTTTTTTTTTCCAAACCCTAGTAAATTTAAAACACTAGGAGTGTAAGTGTGTGATTACAATTGCAAATAATGATGCGTCGATTATTATGTGCTCTGGAAGACCTTCAATGATTCTCCCTATGAGTACAGAAATGATTGTAATAATTTATAAAGGATGCTTTGTTGTATCTTAATCAAGTTACTCCAGTCTAGATGTATTTGTTGCCGTTAATATGAGGTTTTTGTCTTCTGAAACGAACGGCGTAAATGGCGCCTGTTAGTGCAATATACACTGGGTGGGAATTGGGCTGTCCCCTTCAGGACATATCTATCAAAAACTTGATATGGGTTGAGAAATGCAGGCCGAAAACTACTAGGACGCATCTTCGTCTGGAAAAATTTTATTATGTAACGGTTACATAGTTGTGGTTGTGTAATGGGCCAACTAGTCAGCGACACATGGCATGTAAATACTGTAGCAATTTTTTTGGGTAGATTTCAGTGCGTTTTTTTGTTGCTATAGTATTTGCTATGTAACTGTTACACATTCGTGTCCCTTCGAGTAGCGAGGAACCAAGTCTTGACTCTTGCTAGTCGTCGCAGCTGGCCAGCTAAAGAATAAGCTCTACACATGAAGATGACAACAAAACTGCACACAACCACCACCTTCGTAGAAGTTGCACCAGTGCTTTCGTCTCCTGGATGACAGCTTCAGCTTCTATCGGAGACGTTACGGCCCCGCTCGGTTGGACTGAAAAATTATGGCTTATGGTTAAAATTGTACTGTAGCGATTGAGATTTTACTGCAGTTGAGAGTGGTTTATTTGGTGTAATTAAATCTAAAAAATTTAAAAATAAAAAATGCTAGCTTATCACAGACAACGCAAACGAATACTGAAAAAAGAATCGGTAAAAAAGCTTTAAAAAGCCAAAAGTTTAGAAAAAGACAAAATTTATAAATAGTAAAAAATAAGTCAGAAACCAGAATCTGAAACTGAAATGAGCGGGTCGCACGGTCAAATTC
The DNA here is from genome assembly GCA_036346575.1 of Dendrocalamus sinicus. Taxonomy (NCBI): domain Eukaryota; kingdom Viridiplantae; phylum Streptophyta; class Magnoliopsida; order Poales; family Poaceae; genus Dendrocalamus; species Dendrocalamus sinicus. Next base: position 36,364 of record JAYEVI010000321.1, on the reverse strand, counting down.
AAGGATGACAAGCTTGCGAATCCATTGTGCGGTGTGCCTTCCTTACACGCCAATACCGTCGTGGTCGTTGGAAGAAGACAGTAACAATTGTGCGGTGTGCCTTCTTTACTCGCCAAAAAGCGCCTAACAATTATCCAACGACGTTTGTGGTCGTTGGATAATTATTAGGCGCTTTTTGTCGTAGCCGTCGTGGTCCCAAAGCAGGTGAGATTAAGATTGCAAGAATTGACTAGATCCAATGCGAAACTGAGCCTGAACACCGCGTGCCATCTTGCAAGAATTGACTCGATCCAACGCGAAACTGAAGACTGAACACCGCGTGCCATCGCTTCTTCGCCGATCAGAAAGTAATGGAAGAGATAATTTAGTGAAATTCGTTGTTGCATATCTAAGCTGTTGCTTCTGATTGAAGTGTTTGGCCAACAATCTTAGTGAGTTTTGACAGCATGATTATGACACAAGCGACTGTATATTAGACAGGTTATAAGCACTATTTGACTATTTGTTGGTCGGTTGTGCCGTGTTGGTCTGTTGGATCGGATATTAAGGTGACAAATAGAAGGGAGGAAGATGATTATTTTTTTAGAGGAATTTTCTGTATTACTGAGTTTGAGTTTTATGCTGCACTCAGTTCATCCAAAAGAGTAAGTTGACGAGGAACAATATATTTCAATACGAAACAATCGGCGAAGTATTTTTCTTATGGATGATAAATTCCTGTGGGGTCGCTGCTTTTTTAGGAACGAGAACTTTGCAAGGGTTTGTGATGGCTTCCCTTATAGAAATTAGTTATTTCTTGCTTGAAAATAATACCGGCACGTTGGATGACAGGGTAAAAATCTTCTGACGTGCATGAGTCTAGCTCAAGATGTGGGTTGGGTAAAAGTTGATTTTTTCTTTCGTGAGGAGGGTAAAAGTTGATGTTGATGGTGCTCTGCTTTGAGCATTCTGGCGCAACGGGCATAGGGGTAATTGCGCACGATGCGATGGGTTTCAGGTGTTACTGTCTTCTTGGCGAGTAATTTTTGACTGCACCGATACCGAGGATTCGCAATGTAAGGAAGCAGAGGCATTGGCGTGTAAGGAAGGCACACCGCACAATGGATTCGCAAGCTTGACAGTTTGTCATCTTTGAATTTGATCGTGCGACTCGCTTATTTCAATTTCAGTTTCTAATTTTTGACTTATTTTTTACTATTTATAAATTTCGTTTTTTGCTGAACTTTTGATTTTTTTTAAAGCTTTTTTACCGATTCTTTTTTCCTGTATTCGTTTGCGTTGTCCATAATAAGCTAGCATTTTTTATTTTTAAATTTTTTAGATTTAATTACGCCAAATAAACCACTCTCAGTTACAGTAAATTTTAACCGCTACAGTATAATTTTAGCCATAAACTATAGTTTTTCAGCCCAATCGAGCGGGGGCCGTAACGTCTCCGATCGAAGCTGAAGCTGTCATCCAGGAGACGAAAGCACTGGTGCAACTTCTACGAAGGTGGTGGTTGTGTGCAGTTTTGTTGTCATCTTCATGTGTAGAGCTGTTGATTTGCCAATAATTTACAAGTTATCCTGGGTACGATCTGCCAATAAAGCTCTCTTGTGTCAGAAATATGTAGTGTCGCATGAACAAGTTGATCAAAATGTTATATGGGTATCAATTGTCAACAGTTAACATAAGTTTAGAAAGGTCTCTTGCGTTTCTAGAACTAGAAGGCCTTTCAGATTGGATTAATTCTTCTTTTTTTTTTGCTGCGACCAGATCGAATATATAGGTACAATACTACTATCAGTCCTAGCTAGAGCTTGGGATCATTTCAACTTTCAAATCTCAGTTATAAAATTTAGGAGTTGATGATTCAATTCAAGAAATATATATCTCTGAAGCTTAAAAATCAAGTTGATGGCCATAGTCGTTTGCCCCTTCCCCTCCCTTCGACACGTGGGCCAGGTGGTCAGCGTCAGGTCCTGCTCACCTGTTCGCTCTCGCTCGTAGTCATATGTCTACGTGGCTATTTTTTAGCTACTGCCTATGATTTTAACTGAGATTAACTAGCAGTGTAAGCATGGCGTCATACTGCGTTAGCTATCATATCATATAGATCGAAGCAAAAGAGACGATAATTCACGGGGAAGTTTTTCTAAAAGAATCGAGGACACGTGCGTAAATCGCGGGGCAGCTCTTTCCCGCTTCGGGAAGGCGAGCTCCAATCTTCACAATACGCATGAGTCTTCTTACAACCTTCTTTGAGAATATCACCAAACACGATGCCTCTAACACCGTTTTGGAGTCGGCAACCTCCAAAAGTAATAAGTCAAGCTCCTTGCTTGACTCTCACCACGTGTAACAAATGCACAAACTCAAATGGATATAAAATGCACCTCTAAATGCAACACATACAATCTAGAGCATTTCTCCTTACTCAAAAGGTGCAATACATGTATAATTGAGAGGAGAAACTCACACTGGCTCACGAGAGTGAAAAGGAGTGTCTAAGATAGTCTCCTAACTGGCCAAAAGGGTATTTATACCACACACCTTAAAAACTAGCCGTTGAAAACAAAACCCCTAAAAAAAGTAAGGAAATCTGGTAGTACCATCGTTATATGGCCAATATTACCGCTCCTCTCATAACGGTTAGTAAACTAGCCGTTACTCAGCAATTTTAGTAGTACTACCACCCAAGGTTTGGTACTACCGCACAGCTGTAGTACCGCTCCACATATGTGGAGCTACCAATTCACAAGGGAGGAGAAAACCTTCCAACAAGTGTCCCTCTGGAAAAAAACGTACTGCTACACAAGCGGTCGTACTGCAACTCTTGTGGTACCGCTCACACAGAGCCAGTAGTACTGCATGTCCGTTGGACTGCTCACACAGAGACGGCAGTACCGCATAGCGGTAGTACTGTTAGACACACAATGGTAGTTCTGATTATTTTGACAAGTGAATATATTTTAATAGATTTTATGAAACACATTTGCAAACTATAGTATTATGCACACAAGGATCAATTATGATTCTCAATAAGTTGCAAAACACATTTACACATTTTTGAAATCATGACACAAGGTATAGTTATGTGGACTTTATATTATAAGAGAATTCCGCAAATGGTAAACACATATCCCAAGCTGCTCCATAAACCAATGCACAGGCTCGAAGCATGTCTTCTAAGATCTGGTTTACTCGCTCGCTTGTTCTCCGCCTATGGGTGGTATGTCAGATCAATGCTAAGTCTGTTCCCATGGCTTCATGCAGTTTCTCCCAAAATGTTGATGTGAACTGTGCCCCTCTATCAGATACTATTCTTTTTGGAACTCCATGTAATACCACTATTTTTGTTAAGTATAGCTCTGCCAGCTTATTTTTACCATAGGTTTGCTTGATCGGTATGAAGTATGCTACTTTGGTTAATCGGTCTACAATTACCCAAATAGCATCATAACCGTCTCGACTTTTTGGGAATCCTGTAATAAAATCCATACCAATGTCGTCCCACTTCCACTCTGGGATTGGCAAAGGATTTAACAACCCCGAGGGTTTCCGATGATCTATCTTTATCTTTTGACAGGTATCACAACGTGCAATATATTCTGCTATCTCTTTCTTCATTTTACTCCACCAATACCTCTTTTTCAAGTCTCGAAACATCTCCGTACCTCCTGGATGAATAGAGAGTTGAGATGAATGAGCTTCTCGTAAAATCAAATTTTCAACTCTTTGTCATCAGGTATACAATAACGATCTCTGAATTTCAAGATTCCCTGGTCATCTTTAACAAATTCAGCCGAGTTTGTCTCTTGACTTCTCTTTATAAGCTGCTGTATTTCTTCATCTTTTTCTTGTGCTGATTTGATTCGATCCGTTAAAGTCTGCTGAATTTCCAATGCTGCTATCTGACCTTGTTCAACAACATTCAGGTTCATCCGTTGCATTTCCTCATGTAATGGAGTAGAACACTCCATAATTGAGGCTATATTATGATATTTCTTCCGACTTAGCGCATCTGCAACGACGTTTGCCTTCCAGGGTGATATTGGAGATCCAGATCATAATCTTTGATTAATTCTAACCATCTTCGTTGTCGTAGATTCAAATCTGGCTGAGTAAATATATATTTCAGACTCTTGTGGTCAGAAAAGATCTCACAATGATTTCCCAATAGGTAGTGTCTCCAAATCTTTAACGCATGTACTACAGCTGCCAATTCCAAGTCATGCGTTGGATAATTTACCTCATGTGGTCGCAATCGTCTTGAGGCATATGCTACTACCTTCCCTTCTTGCATTAGTACACAAACAAGTCCTTGCTTTGAAGCATCGCAATAGATTTGAAAATCCTTCTCGGGATTAGGAAGTACGAGCACTGGGGCTGAGGTCAGTCTTGATTTCAACTCTTGAAAACTTTCTTCGCACTTATCCGTCCATATAAACGGATTATCTTTCTTAAGTAATTGGGTAAGGGGTCTTGTTATTTTTGAAAATCCCTCAATAAATTGACAGTAATATCCAGCCAAACCAAGGAAACTTCGGACTTCTGTTATAGTGGTTGGCTGTTTCCATTCCATTACCGCTTTCACTTTCTTCGGATCTACTTTCACTCCTACTTTTGTAATAATATGTCCGAGAAAGGATACTTCTTTTAACCAAAACTCACATTTAGAGAATTTGGCATATAATTGATGTTCTCTTAGCTTACTCAAGGCGATATGCAGATGTTGATGATGCCCTTCTTCTGTCTTGGAATATATTAATATATCATCGATGAACACTATCACAAAATGATCTAACTGCTCCATATATACCATATTCATCAGGTTCATAAAATATGCAGGCGCATTTGTCAAACCAAATGGTACTACTGTGAACTCAAATAATCCATATCTTGTGGTAAAAGCGGTCTTTTCACGATCTTGCTCTCGGATCTTTAACTGGTGATATCTATGTAGATGTTGACGATGCTCTTCTTCTGTCTTGGAATATATTAATATATCATCGATGAACACTATCACAAAATGATCTAACTGCTCCATATATACCATATTCATCAGGTTCATAAAATATGCAGGCGCATTTGTCAAACCAAATGGTACTACCGTGAACTCAAATAATCCATATCTTGTGGTAAAAGCGGTCTTTTCACGATCTTGCTCTCGGATCTTTAACTGGTGATATCCAGACCTTAGATCAATTTTTGAGAACACCTTGGCTCATTTAAGCTGATCAAATAAGTCGTCGATCCTTGGCAGAGGATATTTATTCTTGATAGTCACTACGTTTAGTCCTCGATAATCCACACACATTCTCTGACTTCCATCCTTTTTCTTAGCGAACAACACTGGGGCTGACCAAGGAGATACGCTAGGTTGTATAAACTCTTTCTCCATTAATTCATCCATCTGTTTCTTAAGTTCTTTTAACTCTTGGGCTGACATTCGATATTGACGCTTTGTGATAGGTTTAGTCCCTGGTATCAGCTCAATAGCAAGTTCTATGGGTCTATCTGGCGGCTTTCCTGGTAATTCTTTTGGAAAGACAACTGGATATTCCCGAACTATTGGTATTTGGGACACTCCTTCTACCATGATATTCTGAGTACTCATCTTCATTTTCTCTACTAGTGCTGGATCTGTTTTCACTAGTATCTTTTGTCCTTCTGGACTTATCAGGGTCACTAGCTTGTTCTCGCATTCCACCTTGGCCTTATATTTACTTAGCCAATTCATTCCTAATATAATGTCTAATCCCTTCATCTCCAGTAATAACAAATCTGTCCTAAATTTGACTCCTTGGATTTCTATATCTAGGTCTTTGCATACAAAGCGAGATTCCACTTTATTTCCAGCGGTTTGAAAGGAACAGGACTTTTGCAAGGTTGAAAATGGTAATTGATTTTTCACAGCAAAAGCCAATGAAAGATCAAACAAAACTAAGGAAGGTTTTGAGTTAACAGGATACGTACCAACGATGACGTCGTTGGCTCATGCTGCTTCTTTTGTGGAAATATGGTTTATCCTTCCTTGTACTGGTTTCAGTATCCCTTTTCCTTTATCTGCAGCTGGTACTGATGCTGTTGTCTGTAATCCTGTTGGTTTGACTGCAAATTGTCGAGTCTGTCCTCCTTCCTCTTGCTTTGGCACCGCGATGAATTGACGAGGTGCAGATGCCTGTGCTCTAACCTGGGCTTTTGCTACCTCTGAGGGTAATCCTCCTTGTGGGCATTGATTTTTGTAATGGCCTGCTTGGCCACAATGGTAACAAATAGTATATAACTGTGGACACTGTCTCTGTAGGTGATTTCCTCCGCAGTTATAACACTTCAGTACGGAAACTTGCCTAACATTCTGTTGAGATGTCATAGGATTTTGGCTAGTCTTGAACTGTGGTCTAGGCATGTATACGAATCTCCTTCCCTGTGGTCCTTTAAACTGGGGTGTTGGCATCATTTGCTTTCGAGGTCTATCTGATGACAATGGTGTCCTTTGTATTATCTTCCTCTTCCGAGTATCCTCTAATTCATTTCTTGCCTCTTCAGATACGATGAGCTTATTTACCATTGTGGGTAGGTCTTTATAGTCCACCATTGAAATATGGTATTTCAGGGATTTCTGTAACCCTTCTTTGAATCGCTCCATCTTTTTCTCCTCAGTCTTTGCGTCGTCGGGAGCATATCTAGCCAATGTATGTCACAGTTCTCCCTCCTTGTTTTAATGCAAGAAATTCCCGACGCTTAGCTTCAATTACTCCGGTGGGTACATGGGCCTGACGGAACGAGTCTTCAAATTCTTTCCAGGTGATTTCCCGGTCTTCACTCATATTTTGATAACTCACCCACCATGCTGCAGCTGGGCCTTGCAGTTGATGGGAGGCATATAATACTTTTTCCTTATCATTACACTGAATGGTATTTAGTTTCCTTTCCACGTCTTTGAGCCAATCCTCGGCTACCATCGGGTCAGGTGAAGAAGCAAAGACTGGAGGTCTAGTCTTTTGAAAATCTGCCCACTTTGATTGCACTGGCATTCCTTGTTGATTATTCCCTCCGTTTCTTAGAGCAATCTGTTCTAACAGTCTGGCATGTTGATCCATCAAGCGGGATTGATTTAGTTTTGCTTGATACCTATTTTCTTCCATCTTGGCCAAAATGTCTGCTAAGCCGAATTGTGGCACTTCCCTTTGACGAGGACTGTCTTGTCCCTGTGATCCTTCTCCACTTCCTGACATCTTGACTGTTTTGATGAGATTAGGAGTTCAAATCTGCAGCGAGTTTTTAGGAAATTAGACAGATAATTAAGAATTTAGACGTGAGGTAAGGTCAGAATGAAATAGATAAAGATTTCAGAGTGAAATGAGAAGGTTGGATCTTGAAGAGGTAGATTAAAGGTACCATTAACAAACAAATTATCAGCTAAAAACAAAGTAGTCTTTATTCATTCATAACATAAGTTGGGTACATACTATCTTACAAAGTTCATACCACAACCTATTTTACATTACCAAAACTTACTACTACAAAAAGGGGCTCTAATTATTCTAACGTAACTCAACTCAACACTAAACTCTATCTGAAGAGGAGCCTCCAGAGGAACACCACACTTCTTCCTCCGAGTCTTCTTCTTCGTCATCGATCACGAGCTCTTTGCCTTTGGTTTCCTCCTCATTTGCTTTATCACAAGAGCACCATTCTTCTTCTTCCGGATCTTCCTCCTCATCAACTATGGGTTCTTTGCCCTTGGACTCCTCAACATCTACTGTAGGCTTCTCCGGGACATGTGGTGCTGGCTCGAAGAGTGATCGGTATTGGGGTGCCGTCATTCTCCTATGCTTGTTGGAGCCTTGGGGAGATTCACCACGCCTTGACGTTTTGGCTTGTTCTTTTTGCTGATAGTGTAGCAAATGCTGTTTCAGAAGCCAGTTTTCTAGTTGAGCTGCTAAGAGTTGATGGTGCATATCCTTGTTTTCTTCAGCCATTCGATAGTACTGGGTCTCCTAGCAGACGATCTGAAATGCAGCTTCCTTGATTCTGGGGTCATCTTCAGGGTCAAGAGGTGGAAGTGAAAAGCTATGCCCTCCTTCATCTTGCTGTGGAGTGAGGTGAAATGGTGACTCATCAAATTCTGCATCATAATATCGGCGGAGATACTCCACTGCTTTCCTCGCCGCATCTTGAATGGCGTCTGACTCCTTGCGGCGATATCCTGTGAACTTTTGCCGAATGTCTGGCCTCCAGGGTAGTGGTTCCAGGTATACCCATGCCTTCCACTGACGTATCTTCCCATGGATCATGAATCCGCTCGTATGGAACACCGGGCAATGTTGCTTAGTTGCATACAGGTACTTTTGCATCCTCCATAGTCGCGATGCCCATCCGAACAGAACTCTTGGATCGGGGAAGTCATGACGCACCATCTGCTCAGATCGATAAATTTTGAGATTAGACAAAAGTTGACATACATATTTTTAGAAATCAAACTTAGCTAATACAAGAATAGCATAGACAAGAAAAAGAAATATACAATAATATTACTAGAATTTTGGGTAAATTATTTTATAACCAAAATAATTTTTGTAATAATCCCTAACACACTTAGGATCATCCTAGGGTCAAGCAAGCGCGCTCTGATACCACTCTGTAACACCCCCATTTTTGGGAGCGTTATGAATTCCTCGCAATTGCCCAGGATAGTTCAATTGCGAGTTACATCCATCGAGTGTATAACATTGCCAGCGCAAACTCAGATACAAAAGTCGACTTTATTACAATATAAGGCTTAAAGCCGAGTTTCACAATAGGGCCAACGGCCTTCAGATATATTACACAAAAAGACACCACAGGCAAACTTGAGCGAAGAACGACCCTAATCCCAAGCTTCTTCCAGATCATAAAAGACCACTTCTTCGTCTTCACCTGCCTCCTCAAAGTTGACGTTTCTTTTTATGTTTTTAGCAAGTATGAGTACAACTACTGTACTCAGCAAGTCACACAGAACTTAACATTAACTATATGCATGGTATAGCAAATGAAAGGAATTCGGGTTTATTATTTTATGTGGATGCAATTTTAATTAAGAATCAAATAAAGACTTGAAAAGTAACTTCATTAAGTAAAGGGGGTTTTCAATTGTGATTATTCAATATTATCAAACCATTCACAACTCTACTTATGCTTCGTTATTGGAATCACCCATTGAACACAGCTTCGTTTACCGGAAGCACGGCGTACTCGAATACCATCATTTTATGACACTGCAGAGTCGCCCTGCTTTACCCACAAGATCTCTCAACTCCCGCGTCAGAGTTAAGAAAACAAGGTTGTTCACTGCTCAATTCTTTATATAGCCTCCACCCAGTAGGTCCTAGATCCCCATAAACTCGGATGACCCCACGGGTCTCATTCGATTTATAGCAGTCCTATTGTTGTATGGTTAACCACCTCTCATACGATCTCACCCTCAGACTCCCCCAGCCAGTTACAGAGGTTCAATTGAACATGAGCAGTTACTAAACCAGGTTTGACAAAGTCAACGCTTGTGGTTGGGCGGATACTATGTTCTCTACTCAGCATAAGGGTCTAGTCCTTATATTTCATCCGAGGCATCAACTATCCACAAACCCATATTCAGTACACCCTGTACTGCCACCAATCCTCAAACAAGCCTCCACCCTAGGATAAGGTCTTCGGATTCACTTTTGTGATCCTTGCTTACCCTAGATTCAGTTTTTCTAAATTTCTAAGCAAATACCCAAAAGCCTTAACAGTGGAAATATTTGATGAATTCCTAACTACCATGTTTATATTACTAATATATTAAATACTACTATGTTTTGACAATGTGAATATGGCCATCAAATCTAAACTGGGCTTTTCGGGTGGTAGGTTGTAATTATCATTTCATGTCATTCTAACACTACTTTCACATAAAATAATGACTCAAAATATCATAATGAAAATACTGCTAAGTAAATAAATAAATAAAGACATGGCAGGTTCAATATGATCGAAGTATATATGACTTGCCTTGCGGTTCAATGATTTCAACTAACTCAAATTCATCGGTAGATTGGGCTTGAACTAGGTCTTCTCCTTCCTGCTCCTGAGAGATTCCGATGTCGGAGGCTAGCGCAAAAGCAATTTAAAAAGAATTAATTCCATGCCCGAAAAGTTGAGCTAGGAATAAAGAAATAAAATAAAGAAATAAAACTCGGTAAAATTCAAATAAATTGAGATTTGGGCTTATAGGAAGGTCATATGGGGGAAATGGGCCTTGGATTTGGGTTGGCGGGCTCGAAACGAATCCGGCGAGTATAAATATGCATTTTGGGTTTGGGCCGGTTACTGTTCATTGGGCTCGGTTAGTTACTATTCATCGGGTGCAACGGGCTCGGGCGAACAGACTCGATTCAATCAAGTCGGCTCGCTCTGGTCGGCGCGGACGCTACGGACGCGCGTGTGCAGCCGGAGCTGGCCTTGCGCTGGCGCGCGCGTCGGGCGCGAGGGCGGCCCGGTGGCTCGGTCGGACGCGGGCGCGCGCGTTGGCTCGGTCGGACGCAGCGCGGCGCGATTGGCTCGACGGACGTGGTAGGGCGCGAACGGCGGCTCAGCTCAACCAGACGGAGGATGCGATCGGCGAACAGCGATGCGACGCGCGTTCTTCTTCTTCCCAACGCACGCCAAGAGAAGCAGAGCAAAGAGGCGGTGGCTACCGACGGCGGTGGGATGAAGTGCGATGGTGGTGAAGGGTATGAACGGGTGCGGGGTGATGTGGGGGTTCCATTTTTTGTGGTGGCTGGGCCGGCGGAGGCGGCGTTCGCCAGCGGTGAGCCGATGAGCTCGGTACGGATCTTAACGGCCAAAACGGATTTGTAGGGTTTTGAGGGCCGGGTTTTTGGCGTTTGAGCATCCTTGGGACTTGGGCTAGCTAGTGGTATGGTTGGTTTGGGCTGGGAAAGGCCGTGCAAGGCTAGCCACGGTGAGGTGGATGCGGTCATTGGGGGCTATCGGAGCCGGGGAAGAAGGGGAATCGGGAGGCTATGGCGGCGGGTCGTGGATGTTTCTAGGGGTTTGGTGAAGCTATAAGCGAAAGGAATTGAAAATTTATCGGCCGGAGAGAGGACATTGATCTAGGGCTCACGGGTGGGGATTTTTGTGATTACCGACGATGGGGATGGCAATGGAGGCTTAGGGGGCGCCGGGCGGGTGGCGGGGTTGGTGGCGGTGGCTAGGGAGGGGCTTGGCCGCATATATAGCATGGTTAAGGCGGTTCGGTGCCGGATATTTCCATGGCGGCAAATATGCGTGGCGGCCAGCGGTGTTGCCACCGTCTCTGGTCGGCGTCAGGGCGAAAGGGGAAAAGCTGCGGAGAGGCTCTGTCCCGGCTGTGGAGGTGGCGACGTCAATTGGCGCGGGGTGGCGGTGGCGCGCGCAGAGGGGGTGGGCGGCTGTAAAAGTTGGACACGGCGGCGGGGCGGCGGGTTGGCGTGGCCTGCCACGGCCTGAGGCGGGGTATAGTGGCCGTCCAACGCGGAGAGCTAGCGGGGAAAAGCACTGGTGCGGGCAGTCACGAAGGGTTCGTGAGCGGTGGCAAAAATCAGCACGGCGGGGAGTATTTTCGGACGGGAATAGTGCCGCCGCTCCATTCCTCAATTCCGGCCGTGACAAGAATGATTAGGAGCGGTTTTAGTTGATGATTAGAGTGGTTTAGGTTAGGGAAGCAAGAGGACAAAACGAAAACAAGAATTGAGCTCAAATTCAGATTTTTGAACTTTCTGAAATTTAGTTTTGTTTCAAACACCGCGTGCCATCTTGCAAGAATTGACTAGATCCAATGCGAAACTGAGCCTGAACACCGCGTGCCATCGCTTCTTCGCCGACCAGAAAGTAATAGAAGAGATAATTTAGTGAAATTCGTTGTTGCATATCTAAGCTGTTGCTTCTGAATGAAGTGTTTGGCCAACAATCTTAGTGAGTTTTGACAGCATGATTATGACACAAGCGACTGTATATTAGACAGGTTATAAGCACTATTTGACTATTTGTTGGTCGGTTGTGCCGTGTTGGTCTGTTGGATCGGATATTAAGGTGACAAATAGAAGGGAGGAAGATGATTATTTTTTTAGAGGAATTTTCTGTATTACTGAGTTTGAGTTTTATGCTGCACTCAGTTCATCCAAAAGAGTAAGTTGACGAGGAACAATATATTTCCATACGAAACAATCGGCGAAGTATTTTTCTTATGGATGATAAATTCCTGTGGGGTCGCTGCTTTTTGAGGAACGAGAACTTTGCAAGGGTTTGTGATGGTTTCCCTTATAGAAATTAGTTATTACTTGCTTGAAAATAATACCGGCACGTTGGATGACAGGGTAAAAATCTTCTGACGTGCATGAGTCTAGCTCAAGATGTGGGTTGGGTAAAAGTTGATTTTTTTCTTTCGTGAGGAGGGTAAAAGTTGATGTTGATGGCGCTCTGCTTTGAGCAATCTGGCGCAGCGGGCATAGGGGTAATTGCGCACGATGCGATGGGTTTCAGGTGTTACTGTCTTCTTGGCGAGTAATTTATGAATGGCAATTGGCAATGTAAGGAAGCAGAGGCATTGGCGTGTAAGGAAGGCACATCGCACAATGGATTCGCAAGATTGTCATCCTTGAATTTGGCCGTGCGACCCGCTCATTTCAGTTTCAACTTCTAGTTTCTGACTTATTTTTTACTATTCATAAATTTCATCTTTTTCTGAACTTTTGGTTTTTTAAGCTTTTTTACCGATTCTTTTTTTCTGTATTCGTTTGCGTTGTCCGTGATAAGCTAGCATTTTTTTATTTTTAAAATTTTTAGATTTAATTACACCAAATAAACCACTCTTAGATACAGTAAAATTTTAACCGCTACAGTATAATTTCAACCATAAGCCATAGCTTTTCAGCCCAACCGAGCGGGGCCGTAACGTCTCCGATCGAAGCTGAAGCTGTCATCCAGGAGACGAAAGCACTGGTGCAACTTCTACGAAGGTGGTGGTTGTGTGCAGTAAACTTTCATGTTCCCTTCTTCTTATAAATACCAAAGAATTCAAACAAACAGAAGAACACAACACCAAACTTAAGTACTAGTGTGTGACACTCTCTTACCTTAATGGCAGGCGTAGTAGGCTTTCTCTTGTCCGCCTTTCTCCTAGTAGCTCCCCTGCTGGTCCACACCCAACCTGACGGTTTCCGAGCTTCCCTACTCCGTAAGAACGCGACCCTCGACCTTTCCCTCGCAGCCGAGCGCTCCCGGCGGCGGCTGTCGTCGTTCACCGGTACCCGACTCGCTAGGGTTGACCTGGACTACGTAATAGAGCTGGCCATCGGCACGCCGCCGGTCACCTTCCAGGCCGAGGTCGACACCGGCAGCGACCTCAACTGGGTGTTGTGCAGCCCTTGCAACGGCTGCCAAACGCCGCCGGTGCGGCTGTACGACCGGACAAAATCCGAGAGCTTCTCCCCGCTGCCGTGCGCGAGCCAGTTCTGCCAGGCTTTGCCGGAGACCTCAAGAACTCTGTTCTCTCGATGCAGGCAGCAGACTGCAGCAAGGTTTGAGAATTTAGAATGATAAATGGAGCGATAGATCGTGACTCGACCATGTGGGAATGTGTTGCACCGACTTGCACATGCATGCATGCATGTTGGCTTCTTCATGCTTGGCTTCTTGTTTGTTATTTTGAATCTGGATTTGTGTAAGCGTATTAATTTTCGTATGGATGTGTGGAAAGTGTACTCTATCATACGTGTGCAAACAAACATGAGTGTGATCGAATATTCTAAACTACTTATGACTACCTAGCTGCAGTGATCGAGCCAGTGCTGCTCTTATTCCCTCCTTATGCGCGCTACCCCTATTCCCTAATGTATGTTTTTCGAGGACCTATCCCTTGTTGCAGTTAGATTTGGTGGTTTCATGCTTGATCCAATGATAAAGATAGTAATAACTAATAAGGCACACATGGTTCTACTAAAAAACAGAACGGCCGGGGATCCCCGCCAAAGAAGTAAGTAAATAACAGAACAAGACAAAAAAAAGAAAAAAACTTCGCTTCAGTATCATCTCTTTTACTTTGAGATTCACCTCAGCGTTTTTTTTAGATTACCTCAGTGTCATTTTGATATTGTTCACACATCGAGACTCAAGTCAGTCCAAGGAAAGAAGAAGAAGAAGAAGTACTGGGCTTCGCCCAGCGATTATGAACCTTCTTTAGATTCTTTATGGGCTAACAATACCGGTAGTGTGTATTTATGGGCCTTTATTTATAAAAAGGTGGAATGGCTAGCTCCTCTGGGCCAGTTTTCATTTTATTGAATGCTCCATCATTATTTGAAGATCACATATGGACCACTCATTTAATGCAGTATGTTTGTAAGGAATTTTAAAATTTATTTATTGAGAGTGGCTATATTACTAGGTATGTAATTTGTGCACTTTGCATACATCTAATTTCCCACCATCCAATAATTATTTTACAGGTAAAACGTTGGGGAGGAAAAGGTTTAAGAACATTTTTTGTACTCCTTAAAAGTTGCACGTACCATAGCATCCCTATATACCCTATGCAGCTTTTTAATAGCCAATCAACATACTAATGAACATACAACTATATAAATGGTGCAGTACTCAAGATAGAAATCTTTAAAGAAAAAAAAGTTAGGAAATTGTCGACGATCAGATTGTCGACCTTAAGAATAGTAGAGAAAATTCAAGCCTCACAGAAGGATGAAAAAGGAAAATTAATCTTTATTGCTATATAGATATTACAATTTGGTATAAAAGAATGATTACAGGGAAAATACTATGTGCCCTAATGTGAAATGGTCTTGCCCTTGTTCTCTCTTTTCTCCCTCTTCCGAGTAAGGCTTAAATAATGCCGAAGGGACGTCACTTGTTTGCAGGAACATGCACCTTGTTGGTTCCTTCTATCCGCACATGTAAGCGATTGATGGCGGTGAGAGAGGCCTGATAATAACCGTCAATCGGTTGTTGTCAGTGAGGGAGAGTCTCAGAAAACAATCACGGGGCAGTTGTTGTCAGAGACACTGGGTTGATTGTGGGACGGTTGTGGGAGTGGGAGCACACATGATTTGGTCCTTAACCGCACAAGACATTGCCTCAAGGGAGCCCCAAATGTTAGATAATAAAGCTTCTGAGTAGTAGCTGGCTAGGTAGATGAACAATGATTCTCTGACCAGGAGGTACTCGGGACTTGTTATAGCATAAGCTATTACAACACTGATTTAATGGTTTTGATTACATATTAAAGTAACTCTTTAATGAATTATTTAATCCTCATTAGTTAGCCCCCGAACTTCATGTGAAATTATGACTTAGGATTCTTTGACTGGAACACTAGTCGGGATGTACATTCCAATCGGGAGATTACTTTATATTAGTCAAGAAAAGTAAAGAAGCCTTCCCACTTAAAGTTGAAAAGCCAACAGAAAGAAAAATAGAGCCAAAAGGTTTGTACCTATTAGACACAATTCTCATAACTTCCAACTTGGGTATGGGAGAGCCCTTATAAACCAAATTGAGGGTCGTATTATCCACGTTTCCTAGAAGCCCTTTGTATTCTCTTGAGTTTTTCTTGTTTCCTCTATTCTGACGACTGTAGTCCTAGTTCTTTTCCTTGAATTTTCCTGATTCAAGCCCAAATCAGTGAAGATGTCTGAGTTCATCTCTGAGTGGCCCATATACGAATTGGGGTCAAAGAGACTTAGAGCATTGGAAGACATAGGATTGATCCCCAAACAAGTTATAATCCCCTAGAGATTGGCTGAAGGTGAAGGATTCCCAAGTGGTGAAGAAGGTGAGATACCTGTATTCTGAGCATACGTGGAATATGGGTTTAGGCTTTCAGCATATTCTTTCTTGTCGAAAGTGCTAGAGTATTATATGATCGAGTTTGTGAATTTCTTTTTAGCTGAATTTTGTGAATTTCTTCACCTCAAAAGGAATTTTTTGTGAATTTGTTTTGTTACTCGAGTCTGTTCACGGCGCGCTGCAACAGGCAGGTGATCCAACATTAAACAAGCTCTCGACATTAAATAGAGACAGAGTCACTAGCTTTCGTCGCAGAAAAAACAAATAGAGTTATCAGTTGCAACATAAAATTATACATCGGGGAGTGACTATTACATGAACAACTGTTTTTTCCTTTATCTTCAGTCATTTTTTATACTGTAATCTTAAGTGATTGAGAGAGTAATTTCAAACGGAGGAATTTAGTATACTACAATTTTAGATTACTGAGAGTGTAACTTTAGATGATTAAAAGATAAAAAATTTCAATCAACTATGCAATAATAAAACCGTATTCATGGACATACAAGAGCAACTAGATTGTACGTACGATCAGTACTCCTAAAGCTCGCCGCACTTCGCAGGCTCGAAGGACAGGACTCCCCTCTCGAGGTCGTACAGGATGTGCATGTTCTGCTGCTGCATGCTGCCGAGCACCGACATCCCCCGCGCGCTCACAATCCCGAGGCATGCCACCCCCGCGCTTCGGTCTTCCACCACGTAGCTCCCCCTCGGCAGCTCCATGTCGGCGCCGTCGAAGTGGAACACCAGCCGTGGCACGTCCACGGCCTCCGGTGCGGCTGCCGCGAAGCAGAGGCTGAGACCGAGGTGCGCGCCGCTGGCCAGCGGCAGCCCCATGCGGGCCGCGACCGCGCGCGCCAGCACCACGAACGCGCGCTCCTCCAGCGCGGTGAACGTCGTGCCGGAGTCGATGATGAGCCCGCCGCCGCCCATTGGCGTCAGCTGGAACACGGCCGGGTCGATTGGCAGCAGGGTCTCGCCGACGGTGATCCCTTCCAGGGAGAGGTAGTAGTAGGAGCTCCTACGCGCGCCGGTCGGGTTTGGGGCGAACGGCGTGGACTTGGCGGTGGCCGACAGGCTCGCTGACGAGCCCAGGAAGAGGGGGCTCGCCGTCGTGTCGTTGAAGGGTGTGAAGCAGTAGGAGAACCTGGTGACGCCCTGCTGCGACACCAGCGACAGCGGGCCCCTCCCCATCCCGACCAGCCCGGAGGAATTGTCCGTGCCGCCGAGGTTCTCCGTGCCGCACCCGAAGGCGACGCCGTGCACGGTGGTGCCCGAACCGAACGTGAACGCCTCGGTGGCGAGGACGCCGTCGGTGGAGCTGCCGTCGCCGTAGGAGTTGTAGTACGCGCAGCCCGGATCCGGCGCCGAGCAGTGGGACCTCGGGTCCGGGAGCGCCTCGCACAGCGGGGACCGGCACGACACGTTGGCGTAGGTCGCGGACCTGGCCGGCGCGTACAGCGGCGCCGGCTGCGGGAAGCACCTCCGGCACGGCGCGTCGCACTGCGTCCAGATGAGGTCGCTGCCCGTGTCGAGCACGGCGGTTAGCGGGAGCGGCGGCGTGCCGATGGCGAGGTCGACGAGGTACGTCGCCGTGCTCGCGTGCACGGCCGCCGTGGCAGTACTGTCGCTCCGCAGCGTTGCTGGGGAGGACGACGTGACCGTGCCGAGGAGGCCGTTCACGCGGCGGTGACTCGGTCGGCGGCGCGGCGGATGCGCTCGGCTCCCGCGAGGTTGCCGCGGGCGTCGGCATGAGTTAGCTCAAGACGGATGCCACGGCTCAAAGCGGTGGAAATGGCAAACGACGGCAACAAGAAGACCAAGCAGAGGAGAAGTGACAGCTCGGAAGCCATTAGAGTCTTCAAAGAGAGAGGACAAAATTTTCGCGACATGCATGGGGTTTGATCATAGCTTGTTCTTGTTTCAGAATGATACGTGACGATTTAAGTATTCCGAATCGTCGAATGGTGGCTGCGAAGTGCATCGCACGTCGATACAACGTTGGTCTCTGTCTAAGTGTCTAGTATATATATAGTATCTTGTTGACTTGTTCGTGTCGCCCGATAGAAACTTGCAGGAGGATGCCAAGCAAACGGCCGGAGCAGTATGGGGCTCGGCCCGGTCTCCAACCTTCGTGAGCCGAACCGGCACATGCGCTCGGCTCGGTCTGTTCGGCCGGGAGCTCGCGTCTTCGCCGCACAGGGCCGGTCCTAGGGCCTGGGCAGCAGGGCCAACCGTCTAAGGTTCATGAAAACTAGAGACCCTTAGTCTAAGCCCATGTATATATACATCAATACATGAATCAATATATATTGAACTAAGAAAGTGTTGCATTAAATTTGCAAATACTTTTTCTCAAAATGATTCATTTGATGTTGAGTTAGATGAACTTTTTTCTGAATTAAGAATGCTGCAAATGACTTTGCCAGATGTGCCAATGTCTGCTATTGAGATTTTTGAGTTTGTTAGAGATATAGACTGCCATCCAAATGTTTCAATTACTTATCGAATCTTGTTTATTATTCCTATGACTGTAGCATCAGCTGAAAGAAGCTTTTTAAAGTTGAAATTATTGAAAAACTATTTGAGGTCATCAATGTCACATGAAAAGTTGAATGGTCTGACCACTTTATACATTGAGAAGGATACGTTGGATCATATCGATGTTGATACTATTGCCAATGACTTTGCATCTAGAAATGTTAGAAGAAATTGTTCTATATGATCATTCTATTCACAACTCGCTGCTTGTTTGGCAGGTGATAGATGATAGCTCATGGCTCTCCCTTATGGTGCTTTGGTTAATATAGTCTTCTCTTAAATTGTTTTATCATTAGTAGCATATTATAGTTTTCTAAGACTTATTTATAATATTAACGTGCAAGTGAAATGTCGCCAGTAAGTACTTTGTATTTTGTGATGTACTAAGTCTAATATCATCAATAAATACTTTGTATTTTGTGATATACTAAGTCTAATGGTTATTGTATTGAGCTTTAGCTTTTGCAATTGAAATAAAAAGGTATTATTACATATTTATATTAGAATAATTAGCCTCTATTTTTATTACGCCCTAGGGCCTCCTAAATTACGAGAACGGCCCTGTCGCCGCGTTGGAATGCCAACACACGAACGGCCCACTCCCGCTCCCTCCTTTCCCCTGCTTCTTTCTCAACTGTGCACCCTGCAGTCCTGGCCACCGCCGCGCCAGGGCACGCCGCTCTTCCGCCTCCTCCCCCGCCCGCTCCCTTTTTCTCCTTCATGGTGGCAGACGGACTCGCCTAGAACCGCCGTCGCCACCAGCATGGGAGGGGGCAAGCCAAGGAGTTGGGGAACCACCAGATCCAAGGATCCCGACTACCACCCGCCGCGACGACACCGGTGACTTTAAAGTTTGGATTACAAGCTGGAAGTTTAGCATTTGGTTGAAAGTTTTAACATGTTGGAGTTCAAAGCCTGAAAGTTCGAGTTGAAACAACGAAGTTTCGAGTTGGAAGTTTGAATCAGAAGTTTTGGATTACATGCATAGGACCCGTTCCTATGGGATTATTCCCCGGAAAATAGCAAATGTTGTAAACGGATTCTAACCGTGGACATTAATTACCGTATTGTCCCTATACTGGTGTTCTTTTTTTTTTCAGGCCGATAGTTTTTGTCTTTTTCAACACGAACCATGGATGACGGAGACTTACATGGATGATTTACACGTTTTTAGGCTCGGAAAGTCGTTTAGAGAATTCAATTTAAAAGACTACTCATTTTAATATTTGTTTTTTTGACTTCCGAAAAAGTCAAAAGTAGAAGCTAAAACCTAAAAGAACATAACCTATCTATGGCGTGTCTATATAAAGACTTGTGTATGCCCTGTAAAGAGAAATCGATTGATGCAATCATTCTCTCCACATATTGCTTCCTCTGTCGGATCGACATCCTCTTTGACGAGACATTGTGCCGCCGCATCTACTTCCTTCGAAAGGCATGCGTAACATACTTGCAATCTGCCAGTGGTTGATCCAGATCAAAATTTAAGTGGGACTAATGGGACTTGCTCATCGGTTTGCGATGGTTTGAAGCAGGATCTCATTGAACATGTCGATCAGGCCAGCAAAGTTAACCAGTTCATTGACGGGAGGCACAGTCTGCCTTTGCACGAGCTCCCCAGCAACGACACCCCGTGGGTACTTCTTGGGCATGTTCCTTGGGGGCACCTACCAGGAAGCCCTCGGTGGGTTGCACAACCTGTCTGGTGGGCCTAGCGTGGTGTGCGTGTCGCAGAGCGACGGCCCCCACTACTTCGCTGTGACACGTGTGACACTTGGCCCATCTTGCGCTGATGTGCTCCGCACGATGCAGCATGAGCCTAAGGTCATGTTCGAGGTCCTCAAGCAGAGGACCAATGGCACCATGGCCACAGCCCTCGCCAGAGCGTTTGGTGCAATGTCGTACCTTGCGTTCGACCCCGAGGCGGTGGTGATGGCCAGCAGGGAGAGCAGTAACTCGAAGGGATCAACTGTCGAACGCTAAGGAGGATGATGATGAGTGGGAGTTCATGCGTGGGCTCACCGTGTGACGAAGCGCCAGCTTCTTCAATTGATGTGAGCGAGCTTGCCTACTTCCCTTTACCTGGTGTTGTAGAGCGGCGGGTGTGCATCCGGCACGCACTCATCGTCGTCGGGTACCCACAGCCAACCAACGGTAGGGGGGTGCCAGCCCCACTGGTGGGTCCGCCACTGCAATCTGCATCGACAAAAGCTTGCGACTTGTGAGTGCATGTGTTCTATCGCCTTCTTTTTAGTCTTACAAGTGTTTTTTTAGTACTTTCCTCACAACAGGCAATAATTTTCCGGTGCAAAACTGACGCGCATAGAACGCGTAGGCGCTTGTTAGCACGCCCATATGTGTGTGTGTCGATTTCTTGTTTGCTTGTTGAACTACATATATTCCGTGCCCCGTTTGTGGAATTGTTGAGTTATATTTTGAACAACTTTATTTTCAATCATTAATTTGAATATTTTGCTGTTCTTTGGGGTATCCATGATACCCAACTACACCCATTGAGAATGAGTGAGACATGTGTCTGGTAGGCACTGGTCCCACACATAACATCCTGAAGGATACATGTTTTTTTTTCCCAACCCCTAGTAAATTTAAAACACTACGAGTGTAAGTGTGTGATCACAATTGCAAATAATGATGTGTCGATTATTATGTGGTCTGGAAGACCTTCAATGATTCTCCCTATGAGTACATAAATGATTGTAATAATTTATAAAGGATGCTTTGTTGTATCTTAATCAAGTTACTACAGTCTAGATGTTTTTGTTGCCGTTAATATGAGGTTTTTGTCTTCTGAAACGAACGACGTAGGCCCTGTTTGGTATAGCTTCACCAACAGTTTCATGAGCTGTTGTGAGCTGTTTTTTGCCAAACACCCTTTTTGCAAACAGCTTCATGGATGAAGCTCCTTAAATCATGCTCTCACAAGAGAATGGGGTGGGGTGAAGCTGAAAATAGTAGCTTTTCACAGCTCTCTCTCTCAGGCTCGCAGTTCTAGGAACCCACTGCCCTTGTAGTTGACAGAAATTACAGCACTTTGCCACTGGGTCCCCACGCCTGTTTCCTCTCCTCCCGTTCGCACTTCTCTACCGTTCGCATTGATTTTAATTTTTTTTAATTTTTTTAATTTTTTAATTCATACTCATTCAAATATATTATTTTTTAATTCATATGACCATATACAAACATACAACTCCAAATGTTAAAAAAAGGCAGGTAGACAGGGGCATCTTGGACAATTGCCCTCTCTCAGCCATGCATGAAGCTGTTTTGCCAAATAGTTTTCCAAAACAGTTTTAACTTCACCGGTGAAGCTGCTCATGAAGCTGAAACAAAAAAAAACAGCTTCACTAGTGAAGCTGAGCTGTGCCAAACGGGGCCGTAAATGGCATCTGTTAGTGCAATATACACTGAGTGGGAATTGGGCTGTGCCCTTCAGGACATACCTACCCAAAACTTGATATGGGTTGAGAAATGCAGGCCGACAACCACTAGGACGTCTCTTGGCCTGGAAAAATTTTATTATGTAAAGTTGTGTAACGAGCCAACTAGACAATGACACGTGACATGTAAATACTGTAGCATTTTATTTAGATATCAGTGTGTTTTTTGTTGCTATAGTACTTTCTACAGTAATTCATGCCACCTGTCATCATGTCATAAACCAAGCTGTCTAACTGTTACATAATAAAATTTTTTCTTGGCCAGGCCATAGAGCTCATATTTTGAAGTGTGAGGAAACGTTCTCGCCGGCACCGCCGTTGTTACCCGCCATCGTCCGCGGATGAGGCTCTGTTTCGGCCGCCCTACACAGCGCAGCACTACTGCACCGCCACTGAAATGGGCTACCTGGAAACGCCGCGTCGGGCAGACGATGGCGTACGTGCTGCTACACAGTACGGCCGGCGAGGACCCGCCGGACTGTGCGCCGCAGGATGCTTCAGGATGCACCACTCGCAATCCTCTAAAAGGCCCTTTTGATTTTTCTGTTCCTAAAATTGAACACCTTGATGGAAATAAAAAGGCAATACACCAATCCTGTATATGATTTCGGTTTTTACAATTGCTTCCACTCCAGCGTATAAATCCCCATATGTCCCAAATACCCCGTGGATCGACAGTTCCAACACGTCAAGAAATGAAGCAAAAGCTACACAGAACTAATTAATCAGTAATGCAACGAACACCGTCTCAAAAAAAATAAAACAACGAACACGTGAAAAGCCCCAAAATTTCAAACCAAAAAAAAAATTTCCAAATTTTTGCTGCATTTTTGAGTGAATTCTGGAGATTTTCCCTTTTTGGAAAGTTGGCCGAAAATCTGTTTTCCTTTTCTGGCCGGGCGTTTTCTTTTTTCGCTGGCGCCTTCCCCGGTTTCCGCCTCCTCCTTCCTCCAGGCGCCCTCTCCCTCGCGCTTGCGCTAGCGCCGCCCCGAACCCGCCCCTCGCTCAGCGCCTCCCTCGCTCCCCTCCTCCATTGGCGCCCTCCCCTTCCGCCTCTCCCTCCTTGGCGCCTCCCACTCTCTTCTCGCAGCGCCGCACAGCTCCCGCTTCTCCCGCAAGCCGCGCTAGCGCTGCGCGCGCGCGCTTCCGCTCCGGCGCCGCGCCGCGCGCTGTCTCGCGCCGCCCGGTTCCTCCGCGCCGCGCCGTCCCGGCAGCCCAGCGTCGAAGGATGGACGCTTGCGCCACGTCGCCCGCCTCGGCTCGGCCCGCTGGCGATCGCGCCTCCTCCCTCTCTCGCGCGCGACGTTCGCTCGCGTGCGACCGCGCCGCTGCTCCGTCTGCCGCCATTAAGCCGCTCAAAGACCGTCGTCACCTCGCCTTCCATCATGCGGAGGAGACGCCGTCGATCCGCGCTTCGTCCCTCCTGCCGACCCCGGAGCCCGAGCCGTGCCTTCTCCCCGAAGCCTCCCTCCTCTCCGCTCGGGTATAAAAACCGCTCCCCCTGCTCCCGCGTTTTCCTTTGCTCCCCGAGTCCTCCCACTGCCTCCACTCGCCTCCCAACACCCCAAGGAAGCTCCCCGAGCTAACGATTGAACCCCCGTCGCCCGTAGCTCCGCCACCGTCTCCCCCTGCGCCGGCGACTCCCTGGAGTCGATCTCCTGCTCCCCTCCCTCATTCCCCAATTGCTCGCACCCCGAGCTTCCCCTCAGCTCACTGACCCTCCTCATGCTCTCCCCTGGACAGGAGGACCTTCGAGGAGCCTTGACGCCGACGACCACCGCCGCCCCAGCAGTGCGCCCGTGGCCAGCCTCCCTCGACACTCCCCAGCTCACGCCGCCGCCGCGAATGTGAGCCCCTTCCTCCGTAGATGGTGTAGCCACGGCCGATTGACCCCAATCGCCGCCGACGACCCTCCTTCGCCGCCGGTGAATCTTTCTCCCCTTTCTGCCTCCCGCATCCCCTTCTGTTTTCCCAGCTTCCCAAGGTCCCAAAATGGAGTTCCCCAGCCGCCCCCTTCCCGGCGGAACCCTCCCCGGCCCCGGTAGGCCGTCACCGTCGCCGGAATGCCACCGCTCCGCCTCGCCGCCTCTCTGTTGCGAGCACCGGCGACGAAGAGAGGGGCGTGGCCTCTCCTCGTCGCCCGATCTCCCGTTGCCGTTTAACGTTGGCGTCGGATGAGAGCTCGCGGCCGTCCGATGCCACTAAGTCCTCTCCTCTCCGCCCGACTTCGTCCCGTACCGCCGCCCCTCCGTTATATCCCCACCGTCGATCTCCCGCTCCCCATCTCGTCCGTTCGCCACGCCCGATCCAGGGCGTTCACGGCCGCGTCGCGCATCAAGCCCAGAGAGCGCGCGGAATGGGCCGAGCGGCTGCTCGCCGGCCGACCGCGCAGCATCTGCGAACGCCGCTGCCGCCGCCGCCGTGGGCATGCGAAGCCGCATGCTGCCGCCGCCGCATCGTTGCTTTGGGCCGGCTCGTATCGTTTCATCAATTTCAGAGACTTTTTCAATTTCTAAAATCCCAGAAAATCCAAATAAATCCTAGAAAATCACAGAAAATCCCAAAAATCCCCAAATTTCACCACTTTGCTCCAAACATTATTCCAGACCCAGTGGTGACCTCCTTTTCCACAGATTCATCCCAAATAAATTCCTAAAATTCCCCATTTGAAGATTTATGCATTTTACTCCTTTTTGATTAGTTTATCTTTCCTCGCTTGATTAGGCTCAAGCTGGATTTAATTATTTTATGTGTTTGCGCTAGTGTCGGAGATTCCCTAAGCTCAAGTGCGATCTCGAGGATCCGGAGCTTCTACGCTCGAGCTAGTCGAGATCATCCAAATCAACGCAAGTCCCAAATCCTTTGATCATGTTGTATCCCATAATGTTTAAATATGTTAATATGTTATTTGCATTGAGCTAGTTCTGAAATATTAGTTCGAAAATAAAATAAAATGTTTAGAATGACTTGTGATATAGTTAGTCCTACCACCGCTAAATGCCATGTTTAATTTGTAGCCATGCCATTGAAACCCTAGAATTAATTATCATTAACCTAGATAATCGTAGGATATTATTATCATGCAAAGTCTTACACTAATAAGGTTGTGGTTGTGGGCCAATAGAATTTAGAAAACCCGACTCTAAGGTAGGGTGGTATGGGACACCGTATCTTAGAGCGAGAGAGTGCCAAGCGTGCACAAGGTAGGGTAAGGGGGAGTGGAAACCGCAAGGCGGTCCTCGCCAATCTTTTACCCTAGGTTTGGAGTAGGGTAGGGTGAGTGGGAAACCGCGAGACGGTCTCACGCCCACCGCTTACCTCGGGTTGGGTCGCGGGCTGGCGAGGTTGCGGACCACGTGAAAATATAAGGATGAAACCCTTACGCTGAGCAAATGTCACGATGTCGCTCAACCACGGAGTTGACTTGTCAACACTTGTCTAGTAGTCTGCTCAACTCGATTGAAACTCTACAGAGGTTTAGCGGTGAGGTTAGGTGAGCCGCTATGGGTGCCTAACAACGGTAGAGTTCACTCAGGCGGACACTGTTTTCTCTTGTGTGGGTGTGCGTGTGTGTGTGTGTGTGTGGGATCCGGACTGAGTGAATTCTACCGGTAGAGCCTATATAAAGAGTTGAGCGGTGAAACGACTGGCTTTCTTAACTCGTCGCGGGAGTTAAGGGATCGTGTGGGTAAAGGTGAGCAAACTCTGCAGAGTCAAATAAATGGTATTCGAATACGCCGTGCTCCTGTTATTGGGCCGTGTCACTTGGGTGATTCCAGAGAAAAGCTTAAGTAGTTTTGTACATGTTTGAACTTGACTAGTTGGTTAAAGAATT
Organism: Dendrocalamus sinicus; assembly: GCA_036346575.1. Classification (NCBI taxonomy): domain Eukaryota; kingdom Viridiplantae; phylum Streptophyta; class Magnoliopsida; order Poales; family Poaceae; genus Dendrocalamus; species Dendrocalamus sinicus. The sequence continues at coordinate 10,687 of JAYEVI010000321.1, read as the reverse complement.
CTTTGTGAAAACCCCGAGATCTTGAGAAGTAGTTTTGGGTCCCTTTTATAAAATGTTTGCAAATAAACGCATCCACTCAAATTAATAAACCAAGTATACTCCTTCCTTTGATGTTAGTGCATGTAATAAGTTAGGGTCCCTTTGGGACTTCTTTGAGCCAGTTGTTTGGCTCATGGCTTGCTTTTGCCCTTCTTTAGAGGATCAAGACGAAGGTGAAGGTCTCCCAGTTGAGGAAGCCCGGAAGGTCTCTTCTTCGACGAGGACCCGTGGCTTTAGGTCTTGGCGCGCTCGAGCGGATTCTCGAGTTTTTGTGATGTAAGTATACTTTGGGCTTGCACGCCCACGCGAAAAATGGATGTTAATCCTTATGTAAAATATATGCTGGTCTTTTGTTGTAAGCATGCGATGGTATACTCTTGCGCGACATTCCATAATCTGTTCATGCGTGAATAGTTGCGAATCTCCGTGTCATCTGCGCACCGAAGCGGGCGTTACAAGAAGTGGTATCGAGCGGGCTCTTGACCGTAGGTTGAGACCTAAGGCAATCTAGGAAGCGATTTTATCGCAAAACTTAATTTAAGCAATAAAAGGGTTTCTGAAAAATATAAGTATTATTGCTGTCTTTTTCCTCTCTTGTGCTACCTTATCTATCTTAGTTTATACGCTTAAGTCTTGCTTTGGCAAAATGTTTCTTGCTTTACTTGTCTAGCTTCAAAATTTCGTTTCTCGAAGCGGAGGAGTAGCCGTTGTTAGCTAGACTAGACCGACCTGAGTAGTAGCAGATACTTTTGTAATGTAAAGCAGTGCAATCATGAACCCTAAGCGGTGCATGTACCACTTGCATATTGTAAATCTATGTTCTTTTATCTTGTATGTTGTTTGCTTAATTATCAGTAAACCCCACGTGTTCAAAGCTTTCTCTGTCCTCTTTCGCTCGTTCTTACCTTAATTCGTCCTATACTTACCTTGAAATTCAAAGTCTTACTTATCTACTCTTATCCTCCAAAAGCCGCTGCAAAGCTGATCTCAAGTTCCCAATTGGCAGATGGATCCAACACAGCAGAATGGTCAGACCAACGGGCAGGGTGCACCTGCCACAGATCAAGCATGATTGCCAAGACGATAGCAATGATGGAGCAGAACCATTACCCAAGAGAGTTACAGCCACCGTTCATTGTCAGCGTGACACCCAAGAGTCGGTTTGGCATCAAGCGCCATCGCATTGAAGTTTCTGACATTCTGCAAACTCAACCCCAAAATTCCTTCGACCACGGGGTCACCGAATGCGATAATCGGTTACAAGATGTTGAGAGAAGAATGAATACTATTCAGTGTACAAATAAGGAAAAGGTCCTTTTCGCCACCTATCAGTTGTCCGAGCCCGTAATTTCTTGGTGGAATGCTATCCAGTGGATACACCCTAAGGAGGAAGATATTACATGGGAAGACTTTGTGAAGAGATTTCGCTAAGCCTGCATTTCTCCTGAAGTTATCACAGGAAAATATCATGATTTTCTTAATCTTCAACAAGGAGAGAACTCCATCACAGCATATCTACAACAATTTCATCAGTTATCCCAGTATGCTCAAGAGGAAATTAACACCGAAGCTAAAAGGATGGAGTACTTTATGAAAGGTCTACAACCCAATATGAGACAACGCCTTCAAACCATGAAGTTTTCAAACCTATTGAACCTGGTTGATCGAGCTCTACAAATAGAAGAAAGACCAGGTTACGTGAAAGTTATGAAACGAAAGCAGCCTTCGCCTCCATCACAAACGGCTTGTTTTCACTGCGAACAGGATGGGCATTATCGTGACCAATGCCCACTGAAGTCCTTACCCGAAGAAGGAGCTAAAGAACAAGCAAAGAGGCAGACATCATCATCCCGCCTGCCACCGAAGGAAGAAGATGAATCTTACCCTAAGAGAACCAGAATGGAGGATGACAGAAAGCGTGAAGCAGCGCACAAGTCTCAGTCTTCACACAATGCTCAATGGAGCAAGACCACGGGATCACCCTCATTTCGATCCCAACCCTTCCGTCAGTTTGTGACGATACCGAAGACCCAGCCCGGACAGTCTCGGCAGTATGCCACTCCCTCACCACTCGCCATCGAGTGCCTCACCTGCGGTGGCAAGCATCTTGCTAGCAACTGTCCATGAAGGACAGACGCATGCTTCCATTGTGGAGAGAATGGACACTACAAGCATCAATGTCCCAGGAGGAGTCTGTCATCAGAAGCAGCTAAACTCCAAGCCCAAAACGACATCTGATCAAGAAAATATGAGCTAGGCGAACAAGAAATGAGATGATGTACTTTTGGTTATCCTTTGTAAGCTAGAACTAAATAGATGTTTGTAAATTACCTTAACTAAGGCTTGTGACAAAAATTATGATGATGTTTGAAGACCATTTGTGTAAAGTGAAATGGGTGTGATGGCTATCTTTGTAATAGAGTTAACTCCAGAGACTCAATCCTTTCCAACCTTGGTACGACATGATTCATCCAAGTGGGAACCTACACCACACACGCATGGATGAGGTGCAGATACAAGTCAATCTAGAAGAAGTTAAAGCGGATGTCTTTGCAGCCGGATATGCAAGGGTAGATGTCATTTTGGGCATGGTGGCTAGCCAAGAACAAAGGCAAGGTAAATTGTGAGATCAAAACAATATCATTGGTCAACCACAAGGTCGAAAGTGGAAAAAACAAACAAAAAGCAGAGGTATTGAAGGATGCAAGAAAGCGCATGATCAACATGCTAGCAGTCACACCAGATCAAGTGCTAGAAGTGCAAGAATACCCTGATGTGTTTCCGGAAGAATTACCAGGCAGACCCCTGACCGACAAGTAGAATTTGACATAGAGTTGACTTTCAGGCACAAAACCAATTGTCAAGCATCGATCAGAATGTCACCATGAATCAAGGAATCAAGAAACATTTAGAGGAATAACAAGAAAAAGAATTCATTCGACGAAGTGTTTCACCTTGGTCGATACCAGTTTTATTTATGAAGAAGAAGAATGAAGAGTTGAGAAAGTGTGTTGATTACAGAAGTTTGAATGCTGTCACAACCAAGAACAAATATCCCCTCCCCAGAATTGATGACCTGTTTGATCAGCTTAAGGGTGCCAAAGTATTCCCCAAGATCGATTTGCGTTCGGGTTATCATCAGCTCAAGATCTGAGAGCAAGATCGAGAGAAGACAACCTTCATCGCCAGATATGGATTATTTGAGTTTACGGTCGTGCCCTTTGGTTTAACCAATGCGCCAGTTTATTTCATGAACCTTATGAATCTAGTGCATATGGACCAATTGGACAGATTCGTGATAGTCTTCATTGATGATATTTTGAGATATTCAAAGAATGAAGAAGAGCACAAACAACATTTGCACATGGCACTGATCAGATTGAGAGAGCATCAGTTGTATGCCAAGTTTCACAAAGCGACTTTTGGTGAAGAAAGTAAACTTTACGGGGTCACATTATATATGAAGTTGGAGTCAAGGTTAAACCGGAAAAGATAAGTCGCGACCATGGAATGGAAACCGCCCAAGACAGTGACGGAAGTGGGAAACTTTCTTGGATTGGCGGGTTATTATCGCCGATTCATAGAAGGGTTCTCGAAGATTTCTCGTCCGCTCACTCAGCTACTAAAGAAGGACAAGCCTTTCACATGGACAAATGCTTGTGAAGAAAGTTTTCAGCTATTGAAAACCAATTTGACAGCAACACCAGTTTTGATTTTGCCCAACCCAAAGAAAGAGTTCCAAACCTACTGTGACGCTACACAGCAAGGTTTAGGTTGTGTGCTTATGCAAGATAGAAAAGTTGTTGCCTATGCTTCAAGATAGTTGAAGCCACATGAAGAAAACTACCCGACCCACGATTTAGAACTAGCAGCTGTAGTGCATACACTCAAAATTTGGCGATGCTACCTACTAGGGAATCATTGTGAGATATTCCCAGATCACAAGAGTTTGAGGTACCTATTCACCCAGCCAGAGTTGAACATGAGACAACGACGATGGCTAGAGCTGATAAAAGACTATGATATTGAGCTTCAATATCACCCGGCAAAGCAAATGTCATTGCCGATGCCCTTAGCCGCAAAGTTTATCCAAGCAAAGTCGATCGATCAGTACCCACGAGTTACAGAGATATATTACAGCTGAACTTGGTGATCACAGAACAGGATGAAGAAGCAGCATTAAAGATTCAACTGCTACTGACAGATCAGATTAAGGCAGCGCAAGATGAAGATGAAGAGATTCAAAAACTGAAAAAGGATATTCAAGAAGAAGGCTCAACCGAGTATGTGATAGACGAACATGGAATTCTTACTTTCCGTGGTCGCTATTGCATACCCGATAAGAGGGAATTGAGAGAGTTGATCCTATCAGAGGATCACTCCTCGCAATTCTCAATTCATCCAGGAAGAACCAAGATGTATCAAGACCTGAAGAAAGAAGTGGCTGAATATATAGCGAAATGTGATGTTTGCCAGCAAATCAAGATAGACCATCAAAAACCATCGGGATTGTTACAACCCTTGCCAATTCCCGAATGGAAGTGGGATAGCATTGGAATGGACTTCATTACTGGACTTCCCAAAACTCGGGAAGGATATGATGCTATTTGGGTCATTGTTGATAGATTGACTAAAGTAGCTCATTTCCTCCCGATCAAGCAAACCTATGGGAAGAATAAACTCGCCGAGTTGTATTTGACGGAATGTGATCTTGCATGGAGTTAGAAGAAGATTGTGTCAGATAGAGGAGCACAGTTTACATCCAAGTTCTGGGAAAAATTGCATGAAGCTATGGGCACCGATCTGAATTTCAGCTCAGCATATCACCCATGCAGCGGATAAGGCGACGAGAGAGCCAACCAGATTTTGGAAGACATGTTGAGAGCTTGTGCAATAATATATGGTGCAGCATGGAACACTTGCCTACCATTCGCTCAGTTCTCTTACATTAACAGCTATCAAGCCAGCATCCAAATGGCACCGTTTGAAGCACTTTATGGCAGAAAATGCAGGACCCCACTGAATTGGACAGAAACAGGAGAACGACAACTCATTGGTCCCCAGATTACTCAAGATGCAGAAGCACATGTCGGGATTGTCAGAGACAGACTGAAGATGGCACAAGACCGACAGAAAAACTATGCAGATAACCACAGGAAGGACTTGAGTTTCGAAGTTGGAGACTATGTGTACATCAAAGTCACCCCATTCAAAATAGTCAAGAGATTTCAAGTCAAAGGCAAATTAGCACCAAGATATGTGGGACCGTTTCAAATAATTGGAAGAGTTGGGGAAGTAGCTTATCAAGTGCAGCTTCCGCCCAACTTATCCAGAATCCACAACGTGTTCCACGTATCCCAGCGTCGAAAGTGTCTACACCAACCGACAGATGAAGTACCATTGTCAGATATTAAATTGCAAGATGATTGCACATATACTGAAGAACCACTACAAATACTTGAAACATCAGAGAGGCAGCTCAAAAACAAGATTGTCAGATTTTGCAGAGTGCAGTGGAAGAATCACACAGCGGATGAGTCCACTTGGGAAAAAGAGTCAGATTTGCAGCGGGATTTGCCCAACTTACTCCCTAGACCAAGTTAATCTCGGGGTCGAGATTCTTTTAAGGGGGGTAGGTTGAAAAGCCCCAAAATTTCAAACCAAAAAAAAATTTTGCAAATTTTTGCTGCATTTTTGAGTGAATTCTGGAGATTTTCCCTTTTTGGAAAGTTGGCCGAAAATCCGTTTTCCTTTTCTGGCCAGGCGTTTTCTTTTTTCGCTGGCGCCTTCCCCGGTTTCCGCCTCCTCCTTCCTCCCGGCGCCCTCTCCCTCGCGCTTGCGCTAGCGCCGCCCCGAACCCGCCTTCCCCCTCGCTCCAGCGCCTCCCTCCGCTCCCCTCCTCCATTGGCGCCGCCTCCCCCTTCCGCCTCTCCCCTCCCTTGGCGCCTCCCCACTCTCTTCCTCGCAGGCGCCGCACCAGCTCCCCGCCTTCTCCCCGCGCACGCGCGCTAGCGCTGCGCCGCGCCCGCTTCGCTCCGGCGCCGCGCGCGCGCCGCTCGCGCGCCGGTTCCTCCGCGCCGCGCCGTCCGCGGCCCAGCGTCGAAGGATGGGCGCCTGCGCCACGTCGCCCGCCTCGACTCCGGCCCCACTCGCGATCGCCGCCTCGCTCGGCCCCACTGGCGATCGCGCCTCCTCCCTCTCCCGCGCGCGGACGTTCCTCGCCGTGCCGCCGCGCTGCTCCCTGTCTCGTCGCCATTAAGCGCTCTGACACCGTCGTCACCGCCCCTTCCACTGTGCGGAGGAGACGCCGATCGACCGCGCCCGTCCCTCCTGTCGACCCCGGAGCCCGAGCCGTGCCTTCTCCCCGAAGCCTCCCTCCTCTCCGCTCGGGTATAAAAACCGCTCCCCCTGCTCCCGCGTTTTCCTTTGCTCCCCGAGTCCTCCCACTGCCTCCACTCGCCTCCCAACACCCCAAGGAAGCTCCCCGAGCTAACGATTGAACCCCCGTCGCCCGTAGCTCCGCCACCGTCTCCCCCTGCGCCGGCGACTCCCTGGAGTCGATCTCCTGCTCCCCTCCCTCATTCCCCAATTGCTCGCACCCCGAGCTTCCCCTCAGCTCACTGACCCTCCTCATGCTCTCCTGGACGGAGGACCTTGAGAGCCTTGACGCCAGCGACCACCACGCCGCCCAGCAGCGCGCCGTGGCGACCTCCTCGACACTCCCACTCACGCCGCGCGCGCGAATGTGAGCCCCTTCCTCCGTAGATAGTGTAGCCACGGCCGATTGACCCCAATCGCCACCGGCGACCCTCCTTCGCCGCCGGTGAATCTTTCTCCCTTCGCCTCCGCATCCCCTACATTTCCCACTTCCCAAGGTCCCAAAATGGAGTTCCCCAGCCGCCCCCTTCCCGGCGGAACCCTCCCCGGCCCCGGTAGGCCGTCACCGTCGCCGGAATGCCACCGCTCCGCCTCGCGCCTCTGCATTGCGAGCCGGCGAGAAGACGAAGAGGATGTGGCCTCTCCTCCGTCGCCGATCTCCCGTTGCCGTTAACGTTGGCCGCGGATGAGAGCTCGCCGCGGCCGTCGATGCCACTTAAGTCCTCTCCTCTCCACCGCCCGGTCGTCCGTGCGCCGCCCCTCCGTTATATCCCCACCGTCTTATCTCCGCTCCCCATCTCGTCCGTTCGCCACGCCCGATCCAGGGCGTTCACCGGGCGCGCCGCGCGCTCCAAGCCAAAGAGCGCGCGAATGGGCGGCGGCTGCTTTCGCCGCCGCGCGCAGCTGCTGCGCTGCGCGCGCAGCGTGCGTCATGCCGCCGTGGGCCGCTGGCGCGCCTTCGCATGAGCGAACGCCGATGCCGAGCCGCATACTTGTTGCTTTGGCGCGCTTTGCATGCTGTTCATCAATTTCAGAGACTTTTTCAATTTCTAAAATCCCAGAAAATCCAAATAAATCCTAGAAAATCACAGAAAATCCCAAAATCCCCAAATTTCACCACTTTGCTCCAAACATTATTCCAGACCAGTGGTGACCTCCTTTTCCACAGATTCATCCCAAATAAATTCCTAAAATTCCCATTTGAAGATTTATGCATTTTACTCCTTTTGATTAGTTTATCTTTCCTCGCTTGATTAGGCTCAAGCTGGATTTAATTATTTTATGTGTTTGCGCTAGTGTCGGAGATTTCGGAAGCTCAAGTGCGATCGCGAGGATCCGGGAGCTTCTACGTTCGAGCTAGTCGAGATCATCCAAATCAACGGCAAGTCCCAAATCCTTTGATCATGTTGTATCCCATAATGTTTAAATATGTTAATATGTTATTTGCATTGAGCTAGTTCTGAAATATTAGTTCAAAAATAAAATAAAATGTTTAGAATGACTTGTGATATAGTTAGTCCTACCACGCTAAATGCCATGTTTAATTTGTAGTCATGCCATTGAAACCCTAGAATTAATTATCATTAACCTAGATAATCGTAGGATATTATTATCATGCAAAGTCTTACACTAATAAGGTTGTGGTGTGGGCCAATAGAATTTAGAAAACCCGACTCTAAGGTAGGGTGGTATGGGACACCGTATCTTAGAGCGAGAGTGCCAGGCGTGCACAAGGTAGGGTAAGGGGAGTGGAAACTGCAAGGCGGTCTCGCCAATCTTTACCCTAGGTTTGGAGTAGGGTAAGGGTGAGTGGGAAACCGCGAGACGGTCTCGCCCACCGCTACCTCGGGTTGGGTCGCGGGCTGGCGAGGTTGCGGACCTGTGAAAATATAAGGATGAAACCCTTACGCCGAGCAAATGTCACGATGTCGCTCAACCACAGGAGTTGACTTGTCAACACTTGTCTAATAGTGCTCAACTCGATTGAAACTCTACAGGAGGTTTAGCGGTGAGGTTAGGTGAGCCGCGCTATGGGTGCCTAACAACGGTAGAGTTCACTCGAGCGGACATTTTTCTCTTGTGTGGGTGTGCGTGTGTGTGTGTGTGTGTGGGATCGGACAGAGTGAATTCTACCGGTAGAGCCTATATAAAGAGTTGAGCGGTGAAACGACCGGCTTTCTTAACTCTGTCGCGGGAGTTAAGGGATCGTGTGGGTAAGTGAGCAAACTCTGCGAGTCAAATAAATGGTATTCGAATCGCCGTGCTCCGGTTATTGGAGTGTGTCACTTGGGTGATTCCAGCAGCAAAGCTTAAGTAGTTTTGTACATGTTTGAACTTGACTAGTTGGTTAAAGAATTCTTTGTGAAAACCCCTGAGATCTTGAGAAGTAGTTTTGGGTCCCTTTTATAAAATGTTTGCAAATAAAACTGCATCCACTCAAATTAATAAACCAAGTATACTCCCTTCCTTTGATGTTCCGTGCATGTAATAAGTTAGGGTCCTTTGGGACTTGCTTGAGCCGGTTGTTTGGCTCATGGCTTGCTTTTGCCCTTCTTTAGAGAATCAAGGCGAAGGTGAAGGTCTCCCGTTGAGGAAGCCCGGAAGGTCTCTTCTTGACGAGGACCCGTGGCTTTAGGTCTTGGCGCGCTCGGCGGATTCGGAGTTTTGTGATGTAAGTATACTTTGGGCTTGCACGCCCGCTGCGAAAAATGGATGTTAATCCTTATGTAAAATATATGCTGGTCTTTTGTTGTAAGCATGCGATGGTATACTCTTGCGCGACATTCCATAACTGTTCATGCGTGAATAGTTGCGGAATGCCGTGTCCATCTGCGCCCCAGGAAACGGGGGCGTTACAACACGCACCGGCACCGAAGAAGCCAGACATGCACGTACGCGTGTATCTGTACATTTCTGGTCAGAGCGTGCTGCACTTGGCTGGAGCAAACGACAGCATCCCCTTCTGAACGTCGTAGAGTATATGCACATTCTGCTGCTGATAGTTGCCTAGCATGCTCAGCGCGCCGTCGGTCTGGTTCCGCATCGCCAGGCACCACACGCCGGAGTCCAGGATCATGTAGTTGTCCACCGGCAGAACCATGTCCGCGCCGTCGAAGTGGAACGTCATGCTCGGCATGGCCGGCGGCGCTGATGTCCGGGACGGCAGCGCGAAGCACAGGTCGAGCCCCGTGGCGTCCGACCCGTCGATCAGTGGCAGCGTCACCAGGGACTGAACCGCGGCCCGGACTCGCTGGTAGGCCGCGTCGACCAGCATCGTGATCGTCGTGCCGGAGTCGATGATGAGCCCACCGGTGCCGTCGGTCCTCAGGGAGAATGCGTTGGGAGGGATGGACAGCGCCGTCGTGCCGACCGATATGCCCGTCAGGTTTAGGTAGTAGTACGTGCTCATCGGCGCCTTCGACGGGCTGGCGACGAACGGCGTCGACCTGACGCCCGTGCCGTTCAGCGCCGCGGACGGCCCGAGGAGGAGCGTGCTCGTGCTGTTGGTGTCCTGGAATGGCGTGAGGCAGTACGAGAACTTGCCGGCGCCGAGCTGCGAGACGAGCGACAGGCTGCCCCTGCCCAGCCCGACGAGCCCGGCAGAGCCGTTCCAGTCATCGCTGCTCGCATTGCTGCAACCGAAGGTGATGCCAGGAACTCGGACCTGGTCGGCCGGCGTCGAGCCGAACGTGAACGTCTCCACGCCCTGGACGCCCGCCGTCCACCCGGTGCCGTACGTCTGGTTGTACATGCACGAGCACCTCGGCTGCGGGCTCGCCCCGGCCAGCGCCGCGCACATGCTCAGCGGGCTGTTGCACGGGAGCACGCCGAACGTCGGCGAGCTCGACGGGTTGTACAACCGCCCGGGCTGCTTGAAGCACTGCTTGCCGCAGGGTGCGCACTGCGTCCAGATGAGGTCGCTGCCCGTGTCGGCGATGGCCGGGTACGCCAGCGGCGGCGTGCCGATGGCCAGCGTCATGATGTACTCCCCGCCGTTGGGCAGGTCCTTCCGGGTGGGCGCGGACACCGTGCCGTCCGACGACGCGAGCTCCCGGCCGAACCGGGCGTGCCGGTGCATGTCACGCCGCAGGGCGTCGCGCACGAACTCGGACGCGGTGACGTCGGCGTCGGAGTGGATGCGCGTCAGCCCGACGCGGACGCCGGCGGCATTGGTGGCTAGCGTTGCACAGACGAACAGAAGAAGCACAGGGAGTGGCGCCATTTGTACAGTCGATGTGTCGAGCTTAATGCAGTATACTAGTAGCTGCAA